>JAJMDM010000164.1:0-65903 GCA_030573555.1 Hanseniaspora hatyaiensis (nom. inval.)
TTTTTTTTTTTTTTTTTTTTTTTAAAAAAAAGCATTAATGTTTGAATTTTAATTTATAAGTTTAGGTAGTATACAATCCTAACCTTATCTTAGAGCTAAAGAAGATCGGGTAAGTAATCATATTTGTATTAGCAGAAAAGGCAAATAAGACAATCAAAAACCCCATAAAACCACTTTTACCAAAGAACTCTCCTTAATCAAAAATGAGTGATGATATGTTGTTACTGAACATAGACACATCTGCCAGCAATGCCAGTGGTCCTTCCAAAATCAACACTTCAAATATGAAAGGTAATTGGAAGCAAAAAAGACAGCAAATGAAGCAACTGAGAAAATCTGAAAACAAAAACACACCGAGTAACAATTCACAAAGCAACGGTAACCTTGTCAATATAAATGATGAATTATTCAACAACAGAAACGTCAAAGTTACCAAAAACAAAGTAGATAAAAAATCAGGCAACAAGGCAAACGCAAAGCCAAATCCAGGATACAAAGGTAAAGGTGACAAAAATGACCAAACTTTTGTTTCTTCCCTTTTCTCTTCTAACAAGGAAATCACCTCGAAAATAAACAATGAAAAAGAAGAAGTAAAAGAAGAAGTTGAAGAAAGCAAAGACCAAGCAACTGAGGAACCAGTCAACGAAAAGGATGAAGAGAAACAAGACATAAAAAATAGCGAAATTTTTGAAGGCACTGAAACCAGTGCTTTTGTTGATTTAGGCATTAAATCACCAAAGTTGGTCAGAGCACTAAACAACAAATTAAAAATTGAAAATCCAACAAAAATTCAAAGCTTAGGTATTCCAAAAATCATTAAAAACGACCAAAAAAACATTTTCATTCATTCAAGAACCGGTTCTGGTAAGACATTGACATATTTGCTTCCAATATATGAAACAATTTTACAATCATCTCAAAACATGGGTAGAAAATCTGGTTGTTCTGGTATAATTATCACACCTACTAGAGAGTTGGCTGTGCAACTAGAAAAGATTATTAATACTTCTTTAAACATTGGTCCAAGTGTTCAAGCTGTTGTATTGATTGGTGGTGAAAAAAAGCAGTCTGAAAAGAAAAGACTAAGAAAAGGTTTCAATATTTTAATTGGTACACCTGGTAGACTTTTAGATCATTTGAAAACCACTGAATCTGTTAAAGAATACATCAAATCAAGTTCATTGAGATACCTAGTGTTAGATGAAGGTGATAGGTTAATGGAGTTGGGTTTTCAAAAGGATTTGAAAGATTTGTTCAGAATCATAAAAGAAGACATGTGCAATGGTAACGATAAAACAGTCAAGAAGATTTTATGTTCTGCCACCACAGGTAAAGACGGTAAACTGGGTGAGTTTATTAATTTAAAAGATTATCAAATGGTAACAGCTAATAGCACTGCTCAAGAAGACACTGAATTGACCATAGCAAACAGTAAAATATCTGAAACTTTGGTACAAGATTGTGTTATTGTGCCTCCGAAATTAAGACTTGTAACTTTGGCAGGTGTTTTGAACAATACTACTTTAGAGCACAGCAAAGAAGTTGATTCTGAAGGAAACACTATTCTAAGAACTATGGTCTTTTTGTCTTGTTCTGACTCTGTTGATTTCCATTTCAATATTTTCTCTGGTTGCTCAGGAAACAAATACATCAACAGAATTGAAGAATCTATAGCCGAAACCAAAACTGGAAGCACTGTTTTTCCAAGTTTATTAGATGAAAACTTAAAAGATTTCAATTACGTCTTCTATAAGTTGCACGGTTCATTGCACCAAAACATTAGAACCAAGACTTTAAACCACTTTGGCTCAAACAAAGCTTTGATGGGAAAAAATGCTAGTCCGAACAAAAACTACAAAAAGCATTTGATCATGTTTTGCACTGATGTTGCTTCTAGAGGTTTAGATCTGCCACATATTACCAAGGTTATTGAGTATGATCCACCTTTTACCGTGGAAGATCATATCCACAGAGTTGGTAGAACAGCTAGATTGTCAGCAACGCAAAAAATGAAGGGTGAAGCTACTATATTCCTATTGCCTGGTGAAGAAGAAGGATATTTAGAAATCTTAAACAAACTGCACGACAACAAAATTGAGACTAAGAGTTATGAGTCTATTTTGAAAAAAGCATTTACCTCTAATGAAGTGAAAAGAAACGATTTTGATTCCAAAAATGAAAGAAAAGGTAAAAATAAAGAGCCAAAGACTGCTTCCTGGGACTCCAATGTTACAACTTGGCATATGAATGTCGAAAGAGCCATTTTGGAAAAAGAAGACTTGAAAAAGTCAGCTACAAACGGTTTCATTTCTCACATAAGAGCCTACACCACACATATTGCTAAAGAAAAGAAGTTCTTTAACGTCAAGTTCATTCATTTAGGTCACTTGTGTAAGAGTTTTGGTTTAAGAGAGAAACCAAAGCAATTAGCTTACAGTGGTAACACCACTAAAAAAGTACAGAGAAAAAGAAAGTTCGGAGATATGTCTGATTCTGACGATGAGTTTAATGCTGATTCTGAAGATGAAGATTATAAAAAAGACAATAAACTAAGAAACATGACTAATAAAAATAAAATGTTTGAGCTTGCTAGAATGGCTATGAAAGACTCTGCTTCTGAATTCCACTATTAAAGACCGTTTATATAAAATTGCTTAAAGATATTTTGAAATAATTAGATAATCTAAAACGCCATCAGTTGAAGTTCTGCTGCTTTGTTTGTTTTTAGCAAAGAAGAGGAAGAAAAGAATTATGATAGAATAGTGCAACTTTAAAAAAAACAAAAAATGAAACAAGAAAAGTTAGATGAAAAGCGCTATATTCTCTTCCAAAGAGTCCAAACTAATACCTATGTTACTTGATTTTTGATGATTAAATAATAGCTTGGTGTCTGGGATGGCATTGTCAGCAGAACTTATTTCTTTAGCATTTTTCTTTAATTTATTATTAGCTTTTTTACCATTTGACTTGTTCTTTGTTTCGTCTATGTTACTAGATGTTGTTGAAAGTTGGTCAGAAGAACTAGCCTTATACACTCTTTCAGTGTACTGAGTATCTTGTAGCTTGTTTTCCGGTGCATTAGGATCAAATAATTTTTTTGCACTCAATTCAAAGTCTCGCAACTTCAAATTGTAAATTTTTTCTCTTAAGTAATTTATTTCTTCTAATAACAATTCATCTTCTTCATCTATGGCAACGTCTTCATTAGCCTTATTGTTCAAAGTTAGATCTTTTTCAACTTTTTTTATATTGAAATTCCCATTGGCATCAACTTCAAAAACAATTTCATTTTTTCCTCTTCCTGTTTGCTGAAGTTTTTGCTCTTTCAATAACTTTAAATTTCTTTGTTTTAATTTCATTTTTAAAGCTCTCTCTTCGGCAGTACCTTCAAAAGCATCTTTAACATCACCGGAAACACCAAAATCAAATTCTCCAGCAATGTCAATTACTTTTGTTCTTTCTTCGCTGGTGTTTTGAAAATTCAGCAGCTTGTTTAATCGATCTTTTGCATCTAGTAACTGTTTATCTTCCGCCAGTTGGACAGATCCTTGTTCAATTTCCCTTTTAATGTTTTCAATTTTATTTTCAAACTCCATTATTTCTTGATCTCTTTTCATCATTTGTTTTATAGACTCATCTCTTTTATTACTCTCAGATAGAATTAAATCAACTTGTTTATTGATCACGTTCTTGTCTTGATATCTACCCGCTAAATTTAATGACACTGATCCACTATTTTTACTTGTTTTGTTGGAAATCTTAGTCTTGGTGTATTCTTTTTTCTTTTTTACAAGCAGTTTTTGAAAATCAGCTTCAAGTTTTTTCAGACTTATCTTCATTTTGTCTAATCGTAAAAGAGCTAAGTAACTGTTCACTTGCTCTTCAGACAACAAAGGTTTTTTACAGTAAACGCAGCTCTCACCACCTGTCTGCTTAGCCTCCAAGTTACAAATTATTTTTCCACAGTTTAAGCAATTTGGTGATAACGTATAAAGGCCATGTTTTATAGATTGGCAGTTGCAAATAGTGTATTCTTTAGGATTATCCGTTTTTGTTTGGTGATGAATTTGCATTTGATTTACCATGGTGTTAAAATAGTTTGTCATAGCTTCAATCGACTGCTCCGTCATGGAAACATTTTCAAATGGTTGAAGATTTTCAGGAAGTCCTGATATATGACTTTCATTTAAATTTTTTTTAAAGTTTTTGTTATTTTGATCTTTAACAACCCTTACTTCATTTTCATCTACAGGTGTGTCTTTCTTCTTCTGTTGCTTTTCTTTCGTTTTTTCAATCTTTCTCTTGTTTAAAACTTCTATTTTTTTAAGCAATAGCTCAGAGGTTGTTGTTCCAGACTTGGGTTTCTTTTGGTCACTGTTTGCTTTTCTAGAAACAATTTTACTGCTTTGTGGTTTATTGGTTTTGGATGTTTTTGTGTAGTCTGCTGTTTCAGAAAATGAGCCTGCAGGTTTTTTGTGCAGCTTGATGAAATTAGAGAAAAAATTGGCTGCTTCAAGATCATTGCCAAAAAACGATTCAAAGAAAATCTTTATTTCATCATCGTTTTTATTTTTTATTTGGTCTATGATTCGCTCTGCTTCAACATCATTGGCGCTTATATATGGATAGTTGTCGATAATATACTTGACAGCGTACTGCTTGGCTTCTATAAAACCCATATTTGACGGTGCTTGCTTTCAGTTATTTTTGCTGTTTGGTGGCTTTTATATATTAACAATGTGTTAGGCTAAAAGTTATTTCAAACTGAATCTAGTTAAAAATCCTAAAAAATTTATTTTTTAAAAAAAAAAAAAAGTACTACTTCTTATGCCATACGCTGCCCATAATGCAGATCTGGTAGAAGTTGTCATAGCTAAGAGAAGGCGGAGTTAGTGCTTGGTTTAAACTTATAAAAATTGACACCGGAGATAAGTTAGTCATACTTTGGAAAGCTTTGATAGCATTGTTGCGCAGTTAAAAATTAGAAAACTAAGTTGTGTTCATGTTCAGTGAAGGACACGTGTGTACAAAGGGTCATGTTGACTACTAATAATGATGCTTACAAAGTAAAAATTTTAATTACTATATAAGTTTAAAAAAATGGCCAAAAGTTCTTTTAATTTTTTTAAAATGTAAACAATTAAAGAAGTTATGTAAACAAAAAATATTAATTTAGCCATATTTTGTCTAAAGTTTCTTTTTTTTTTTGTTAAGTTTTTTTCTTCAAATAAAAATTACTCTTTTTGAACAGGCTTTGCATCTTGTGCAGCAAATTTTTTTTTCTCTAAAAAAATTTTTTTTTTGCTTCACCGCACAAAATAACTGTTTTGCCTCCACTATATAAGATGCACAGCACTTTACGTACTCATTATTAGTAATTGCTCCTAATACTTAATTTTATATATCATAGTTCTATTTGAAAAAAAAAAAGTGTAAAAAACCACATCAGTAGTGGATAATACTATCTTAACAGATATATTTTTCATTAAATTTTATAGAAACCATAAAGTTCACAGTACATTGCATCTCACGAGCTTATTAACAGATCTTTCTTACGATGGATTTGTTTACGAGTTCAGTTGGTTAATACTAGATGAAAAAAATTGCAAAATTTTTTTATTATGTACATAGTTCACTTATTTTTTAACCCATATAGCTGAGTTGATAACTACATAAATTTCATTTTTATTTAATAAATTTGATTTTTTTCAAAACTTCAAGGCCTAAACAACCTTTCCTCACCCACAGTATCAACTTCGTTTCTGGTTTCTTAGATCAAATTGTTTACTTTTTAGCGAAAAAGTCTTTTTTTTATTTTATAAAGAAGAGGTGTTGCATGTTATTCAGAGGATTATCATCATGAAAATCTGAGAGTTTGAATTTCCATTTTGTGCCCTTTTTCGCGGTAATACATCTTTTTAGTATATAAATTTCTTTCGTATCTGCCTTATTGACTGTGTGTGTTTATATGGTCATTTAGGAATCTTGCTCTGCTTGAATATTGTGTGTTCACTTGTTAAGTTTATTGTGTTTTACTTGTTTAATTTATAAAAAATGCAGATTCTTTGCTAGTACTGCCTAGTTCTTCTAAAGTGTTCTTGAAAGCATTGATTGTTAAATTTTAAGCTAAATTCTGTTTTTTATTTAAAAAAATAAAATAAAGTAAGCTATACTGTTTATGATCTAGTTACAGGAATGTATATATAAAAAAAAGACTATCTCAGTTGATTCTTTAAATTAAGAATAATGTCAGACAATGAAGACTTAGTTAATAAAACAAACTTGCATTGCATATAAGTGAGATTATGTCTTCAGTCCATGTTGAATACGCTGAAAAGAGTCTGAGTTCCATCTCTTCAGTTTTGCCATTATAGTTTTAATTAGTCCGTAAAAGAAAGCAGTAAACATCACTGCAGTGAATGCTTCTTTTCTTTTCCATAATTTACTCATTAATTTTTTTTTCGGCTTCTTTGGCTTCGTTTTTAAAGTCTTCTTCCATTTTTTTATAAGCTTCTGGGTCTTCCATTTTAATTTCATATTTCAATCTTTCCGCAGCTCTATAAACCTTACTTTGTAAATAAAAAGAACCTCCTTTTTCGGCATCATTGATTTTAAACAGATATTCAAACTTGTCGTTAATCTTTTTCAAGTCTTTGGCGTCTGGACCTTTTAAGTTTAAGATATCCATGCTTTCAGAAAGGTTTATGCCACCGAATTCTTTGGTAAAAGATCCACTGACACCACTTCCCGATATACCAGCAGCTTTTCTAGCAGCTGTTTGTGCTTGTGATTGTCTGTAAGCTTGCCCTACAGCTTTACCAAAAATGGTAATGGTTGTGTATGCAACTTTAAATAAGGAATTGATTGAAGACATGATTAATGGTTTTATTGAATCCTAATATGCAAACAGAAACAAAAAAAATAGTAGTTTTAAGTAATAAAAGATTTTTTCCTGGTCTTTTGAAGTTCTCTGTTTTATGAAATCTGTTAGTACTTTGTTTTAGACTGAACTTGAAATTTCTGCTTAAAGGTTATTCTTCATCATCTTGATCATAAAATTCGAGAAAAAAATTTTTTTTTTTTTTCTGTTAAGTTTGGTTCAAAAAATATTTATTCTTTTGGATTTTTTTCTCTTTCTGTACCGCATTAATTTTTTTAAAAATTTGATCACATGACTCAGCAAATGTGAACAGTAACGCAGATAATGTGCTATGAAGATTCAAATAAACAGCTGTACGCAGTAAATGATTAAAGAACTAATAAAGTCAATTTAGAATCATAAAAAGAAATCTTACTAATGTCCTGAAATGTTTTCAGTCAATTAGATATGCAGGATTTGAAAGTAGTGCTAATGCAGGCAACGTTTAATATAAAGTGTGTGCGCGCAATTTATGAGTATTTTATACCCACATGTGATATATGTCTCAGCACCCAAAAAAACTTTCTTTCTTTAAAAGGTCGTTACCCCTAATACTTAAACTGCCCTTCAGAAACATGCAACAGACCCTACCGTACTTGTGGCTGAGTTCAATAATTTAATTACATGAACATGGCTATTTTAAAATACACAGTGCTTTGCTGTGGAACTTTTTTTTTATTTTTATTTTTTTTTAATTCTTTATTTTAAATTGATCTTAACTGCGCTTTAAAAACCTTAATTAACTGATAGTATTTAAAGCTATGGGATACGACATGCTGAACACACAGATGCTCAATAAGAAAAGTCTTTTATATGGTTTCATTTTTTTTTTTTTAACTTAGTTTTTTTCTAACTGTCGTCAAACAATTGTTTAATTGCTCTCGTTAACAAGAAAAAATATTATAACAACAAAAACCGCATAGTAATTATACTCTGATAAAATACTAAAACCATATAAAAGATAACAATGAGTGACGAGATCATTTCCTACGAACAAGCCAAGAAAGAAGTTGAAGAAATCATTAAAAACAACAAATTTGTTTTTTTCACTGCTTCTTGGTGTCCTGATTGTGTTTACTCCAAAGAAATACTAGCCACTCACGGCGTTTTAGACAAGTTCTACATCTGGGAACTATCCAAGTACGAAAAAGGAACACCTAACTTCAAAACTTACACCAGTGTATGGTTTGAACAAGCAGAAGGCCAACAAAACATTCCTTTATTCTTTATTGATGGTGTTTATTTTGGCACTGAACACCAAATTAGATCCTGGGAAAAAGCTGGCAAAACCGAACATTTTTTAAAAACATTAGGCTTAAAATAGTTTGACCTGCATATGCCATAAATCAAAACACAAGCAGATCTCAACTTTCAACCTAATTTTTTTTTTTTATTTGGGTTTCATGCTTGTTTGCAATACAGTGGTTTTGCTTTGATAACAAGAACGATGGTTTCATAAAGAGTATTATATACAGTATTTAGTTTAATTTGGCTATAGTTTATGAACGCACAAAACATATTTAAAAATCAAATGTTGACTTTTTCTAAATCGTATATTTTTTTTTCCAATTCCATTATTTTGTTTTTACAAATATCCAGTTTTAATTCTAATTCTTTATTTTCCGTTGACAATTTTTTGATTTGCATGTCCTTATCATCTTCTGCTTTGTGTGATGTTAAAATACTTGATATGCTTGCAATGCTTTCAGTTGGCACATTGTCGTTATTGCTGCTGTTGCTATCTAGTTTTGTTAAAAAGTTTTTCAAATTTGGTAATTTGCTAGGCAACTCCTGAGAAGTTTTGTCACCAACAGCCATTTTATGAGACATGGCTTGTGAATCTTGGTAGTTGTTTAAAGGGGGAAGCACAGTGCTTATGGATTTTACTTCTTGCTTATTGAGCAAAATCGGACTGGCTACTTGCCTAGAAACAGACGCCAGCTTATCAATCGCAAGCATAGGCGGACTTTTAAATCCTGTTGGCGAAACTATGTTTTGATGCTGATTGTTGTTGTTTGCCCAAACAGGGCCCAAACGAGGTGAAACGCCTAAAGTTGGCAAGGCTGTGTTGATGCTGACCATTCTTTGTGCCATTCCCACTTTGGCATTCGCATCGTTAAGAAGAATTGAGCCGTTAGTCGAAGAAGGCATTGCTTGTTTGACAAACCCTAAGCTATTACTGGCACTATCTACAGAATCTGCATACATGCTTATTCCGTTTGGCTTGGTAACCTTATTTACAATCCCTTGTTTAGCAGATATTTGGTAGCTTCCACTTAAGCCTTGCTGGTTCTGAAGCAGGTAATCGTTTTCTGATTTAGGAACTATTTTGATCAGGCCATTGCTTGGTACATTATTCACAGTGCTTCCTAGGAAAGCAGCAGCGCTAATCAAACCATTTGATTTGCTATTTGCCAAAAGCGGGTTGGCAATGATGGTACTGCTGGATCCCGGACTGGTTTTTGGAGCAATAGCTTTCTTATTGGACTTTCTCTTCTTTGGCGTTGGCTTTTCATCAGCACTCTCTGAAGTTTTTTCTTTTAGTTTTTCCGATTTGGTTTTTCTGTTTCTGCTTCTTATAACATCTGTTTTCAGGGAAATAGGTCTTGGTTTACGATGAAGCTTGAAAAACAACCCACACGCATTACACAGAATGTATCCATTTTCATCACGTCTCCACAAAGGCGTTTTTTTGGTGGAACAGTTAGAACATATGATGTCAGACTCGTTGCTGTTGTTCTCGTCTACAGCCATGTTGCTGGCGTTGGACGGAGTGTTTTCCTTGGAGTTGATTGATGTGCTGTCTTTGTTTGCTAGGTCAGAAACTGATGCGTTTTGGTCATCGCTAAGCGTGCTGTTGCTCTGCTGCTTAAGTTTCAGTTGCTTTAGATGCTGTTGTTCCATGGCATATCTCAGATCAGCAATGTCTGTGTTAGTGACCGCTGCTGCACCAACACTGTTAACTGCACTTGGTGTTGTGGTGCCATTGGTGCTTGTGGCAACTGTAGAAAAATCGTTCATCTTAATAACTGCTTGAAATGTACACTTGGTGCTAAGTATTTGTCTGTTTTCCAGTGGGAGTTTAATACTTGGTCAGCCTTTCGTTCCGTTCTTTTAAGATAATGAAATTCATTGGAAAGAGCAATTTGAAGAAATAACAAGCAATGATGTACATCCAAGCTGTTTCAGATGCGGATCTAATCAGTCAGAGGCCACTTGACTAGCAATAATCCGAGCAATCAGTAGAAAAAAAACAAGTATTGAATCACTTATATTCGATAGCTTTTCTATCTTAACTGAAAAAAAAAAAAAAAATACCATTAACGATATTAAAAGATATGGATATCAGAATAGGAAAATTTTTTTTTTTTTTTTTTTGGTTAAGCCTATTTTCTCCATGAAAAAATGCTTAGTTGTTTCTTTTTTTGACCAAAAAATGCGTATAAAGACTCAGAAAAAGAAAAGAAATTTTTTATTTGCATATTTATTTGCTAATATATTTGATAAAATGATATTTCTTAATAGATGCAAGCTTT
The DNA here is from genome assembly GCA_030573555.1 of Hanseniaspora hatyaiensis (nom. inval.). Taxonomy (NCBI): domain Eukaryota; kingdom Fungi; phylum Ascomycota; class Saccharomycetes; order Saccharomycodales; family Saccharomycodaceae; genus Hanseniaspora; species Hanseniaspora hatyaiensis (nom. inval.). The sequence goes on from JAJMDM010000164.1 coordinate 10,456, forward strand.
GGGGCCAGTCGATAATACCCGGAGTCAGTAGCGCTCATGGGCATCGATAAGGTACATGATACAGGCAGCAACACAGAAACGGCGAGTGCGGCACCTGAAACAGGAATATGAAAGATCTTTATCTCAAGAGGCTGCGTGATAATGGAAGCAACCGATAAACAGCTGTGCACTGATTAGATAGCAGAAGTCGTAGATAAACTGATAATAGATACCACCCTCTTCCACCACACAGCTTTTTTTTTTTTTCCCTAGAGAAAAATTTTCTTTTTTTTTTTCTCTCTCTATACAGTTTGACTGCAAAAACACGGCGCGGATATGTTCGATAAGAGAGCAACGCTCGCTTTCTGGTGGATGCGTTGAACGGGCCTTGAGCACGAGGGGCAGATAGGAGATGCTACCTGTTTCTGGCACTGCTGATCCAGATCGGTCGCTTATTTCACTTCTTTCTTGCCACAACAATCGTGACTCACTGATTAGCGTTGTAGAACACACACGTTCCTTATCGCCTGCTTGATTTTTTTTTAAGATAACGTCCAAGCAGTTATCTTAAATGGCCCTCAGTCACCACCTGGCACAGCGGCCATTTTCCCACATGCCATCAGGCCCCTGGCAGGCACATGTCCTCAAAAGGAAGCATTTTTTTTATCTAGTCAGGTGCCTAGCCGCTGCTATTTCCACTGTAAATGCTTGCATGAGCATTGTTAAACCAGCCGTATGCTGCGGTGAGTTTTCTTGCCTCTTTTCTGGGCCATCTTTATCAGGAAAGTGTTCCGTTGCAAAACGTAGTTGTCCGCATTAGGAAGATGTTCCGAGGGGGAAAGTTAGCCAAGCGCTACCCAAAGCCATGCAGCTTATATCATGTGACAAGCTATATTTTGTCTGGCAGGCTTCCCGCAAATAATCGCACGCATTCACATTTCATTGGAATTTTTTTTTTTCTTCCCATATATATATATCTTTTTTAATATTAAGGTCGCCCTTTTCTTCTGCATGGTTAGGCTTGCCATTAATTCTTATCGACGAGAATGCAGAGATGCGCGTTTACTGCTTAAATATTTTCCTTTTTTTTTTTTTTTTTATTTTTTAAAAAAAAGACAAAGCCTTCTATGACAGTTTTTAATTAATCGACGAGTGATCTTCTCACTGGTCTTATGCATCAACAGGACTGCAGCCTTTAATCGACGACTAGCAGGAAAAAAAGTGTTGAACCCAAAAAAAATAAAGAGCAAGCCCCACACAAGCAATGTTTATAACCAATGTGTCGTCGTCCGATTCTACAGTGCCTCGGGCAAGCACCAACCACGAAACTAATTCTGCCATAATCAACAAGTACAGCAAAAATAACAGCCAACCAACCCAAACAACTAAGCACCACAACCTCAACTATCTGCTTTACGAGATTCCAGAGCAGTACAACACGTCAAGAAATAATAGCATAACCACAACTAATAGCAATCGGTCCAATTCAAAAAACAAGTACAAGATAACATCAAGCATCTACAAAACAAGCTCAGCAAACAACAGCAGCGATGGCCTTTTTAAAAACAACTACCAAATCAGCTTTAACCAGAAGAAGAGACAGTTTGCTGACATACTTTCAAACAACAATGCTATTGCAAGCAGCAGCCAGATGAGACAGGGAAGCAAACATTCAATGTCACCTGGTTCCACTGCAAACTTGACAGCATCAAGAGGAAGCATAACTGTCTCAGATGAAAACTCCACGCTGGTAAACTCAAATTTTTTTAAAATAAAAACCGATTATACAAGCTCAAAGTCGCTTCTAGATCTTGTTTCCGAGTACAACCACAGTGAAGGCTACAGCACCACTGATAACACCGATGCTAATGCCAACATGAGCAAACAACTGAGAATAAACCAAAAAATTTCGATGCTAAAGCAGAATTTTGAAAAGAAAAGCACGCTTTTGGAAGGAATTAAAAACCCAGAACACTATTTTTATTCAGACATCAAATTCATCAACGATGAGATTAACCAACAGTATAAAAATCTGAAGCTTATGACTTCGCATGTTTCTTATGATCATCCTAATATTAGTGCAAACAAGGCTTTAAATAACAAAGAACTGTTTGTTACTGAAAAATACTTAAAAACAATGATTCACAACAACGAAAGTGAAGAAATGAAAATTCAAAAAAAAAATATTTTAATAGCACCTGCCAACGAGTATGTATCAAAAGAACTTGTGCAACAAATGGCAGAAGAAGCTTGGCTAAAAGCAGAGTTGGCATCTAACACAATCAAAGAACAATAAAATTAACTGCCGGCCAGTTAGTTTAAATATATACAAATACAAATGTACACATTTTAATTTTAAAGACATTGTTTTCAAGCAATTAACATGTCTATACACTTATTTTAAGAAATTAAAAGAAAAGAAAAAAGTAGATGATTAGTTTTATTATATATTAAAGATCCAGTCTTTAATGTGAATTAAGTAGTCGAGACTTGAAGAACGAAATCAAATACTGCTCAACAAGAGTGAAGTTTTAAGTTTAAATTTCAATTTTTTTTTTTTTTTTTTAAATTTAACTTATTCTAGTTTTTCATATTTTTCGTGATTGGAAATAATGTTGTCAATACCTTGTTCACCCATCAATTCTACAAATTCTTCGTCAGATAAGTTACTGTGTGGACCTTGGTAGAACTTATGTTGATACAATACGTAGTGAATAATAGCGACTAAGGTGAAACCAGGACCAATAACAACAGTATAGTTCATTGTGTCCTTGTCTAAGTCACTACCGTAACTCAACGGAACACAAACAATGAAAATCATCCAGGACATGAATATAACAGCACACCAGGAAATGAAAGGAGACCAGAATTTACCCAAGTAGAAAGTACCTGGAGAGAAGTCATTTTTAGCATAGGTTAGTCTTAAAATGATAGGAGTGATGATGGCCATGTACATACCACAAATGGACAAAGAGAACAAAGCAGCAGAACAAGCATCACCACCAAACATCATTAAACCTAAAAGCAAAGAAAGAGTTGAGGAACCAATCATAGCGTTGATTGGTTGACGGTGCCAAACTTTAGCAAAGAATTCAGAACCTTTTTTGGTAGGAATACCATAGTCTCTAGCCATAGCCCAGAACTGTCTAGAGGTAGAAAGCAAACATGACTGAGCCATTAACAAAGATGACCAGGCCATCAAGGACATGATAGCAACAGTCCATTTCTTACCCATTGAGTACATGAAAATTTGAGTAATTGGTTGGTCGTAATCAGTGTTGACAACATCAACAATGGATGGACCCATACAAGCACACAAAACAATCATCATTAACCAACCCAAAATACCACAAGCAACAATCGAAGAAACAATACCAAAAGAAGCTGGAGAGGCAGCAGGATCTAACAAAATGGGTCTACCTGGGATTCTATCTTTAGGAATAGACTCTTCTTGCATATGAATAGCGGCATCAAAAGCACCAATGGTCCAGACAGCAGGTTGGAAAGAGTTGATTAACCAGAACCAACCACTTGGCCAATTAGTACCTACTTTTTCTACATTGGTGAAAATAAACTTTGCGTCGTTGAATGGAATGTTGTTGTTGTGAGTGGCAGCGGGAAGAGCAACAAAAACCAAAATTAAAACAAATATGTTTGTAACTGATGATAAATTCTGGATCTTGGCGTTAATAGAACTTGATAAACAACCAAAAATGGCAACAAAGATGATCAGGGCAGCAAATAAACCATAAGTGTTACCATTTGTGACAACGAAATCAGGGTTGTATAATTGAACACAAGAGTATATTTGAGAAGCGCAGCCAGAGGTAATAGAACAGACAGAGGCTGAAAGAGAAACAGTGTCGGTGAAACCAACAGCGTATGAAATCAAGTTTCTGTATTTAGGAGGAGACCAATTCCAGGTTGCCAAGTAGATGGCTGAGGCTGTAGGAAAAGAACTACCAATTTCTGCTAGCGCAATACCAATAGTCAAAATACCAACAGAACCTGCTAACCAACCCCATGTGGCAGAGGAGGCACCACTGGAAAAAGCTTGGTAGGAAGTGGACCCGATGGAAGGCATCAAACCCATAATGGAGAAGCAAACACCAAACATTTCATACCATGTGTATTTTCTTTGCAGTTCTTGCTTATAACCCAGTTCCTCCAACGCCACTTGCTGGTTGGTACTGGTGACAACTTGGATTCTTCTGTCACCACGTCTGGAAACAACGGTTCTTAGTTGTTCGGCAACATTGGTGACAACAGTGTTGCTGATTGGGTTGGATAGGGTAGGCTTTTCTTCAGCCAGTTGTTGGGATGAGGAGGTTGATGAGTCAGAACCCATTTTTTTAAGTGTATATGTCTGAGACTGTGATTAAAGCGTTTTGTGAAGGAGAGACAGAAGTGAAACGGCTAACGTAAAAGGGCAAAAGAAAAAGATCAGAAAGGCAGCTGGAGTTGTGATTAACGGGCTGTTCTGTGCTTGATTTGTGTTATGCTTGCTTTTGGGTGCTGCTGAGTCAGGAGAAAATACTTTCGATATGGTTTTAGGTTGAAAGCTTTTTTTTTTTTTAAGTTCTTGATGATGTTCCAATAATTAGTCATACACTCAGAGAGTAATTAAAACAATTAAGAGTCGTACATGCTTATTAATATGTACACTTGAATTGCATCACACATGAAAAGCAATTTAGACAGTTGTGAAAAAAGAACAGGATCAAGATTTGTATAGATCAGACAACATTTAAGCCATCATATATATATATATATTCACCAATCTCGGCGTCAACCAAGGCTGATAAAACAAGTCATTATTCTACAATTAAAAAGCGATGCTACATTAACTGCAAGCATTTTATTTTTTTTCTCAACTCCTGAATAATTCCATCAAAATAGCAGCAAAAATGGCAAAAAAAAAAATATTCAGCTTTATTATCAGCTTGTTGAGGAAAAATGTAACCTTAGTCTGCCTGCAAACGACGCCCATAACAGAATAATCGAAGCTTGGACAAACCTGTAAGAAGTCGCTTATCAAAAACAACGGCTTGCTGATAAAAAGCAGCAAAAACAGACGCAAAGTATCAGGAAACATAGGCTAAAGTTTTCGCTTTTTGCTTAGGCAAGGTTTAAAAATCATCTAATCCTTTTTTTTTTAGCAGCGCTACTGGAAGATGAGATTACAGCAAGGAGGGCGAACAATAGACCAGGAAGCCTAATCAGCGTTTTTTCATTGTTGTTTTTTGGCAAAAAAAAATAGGCTATTTATTTAAATTGGTTTTATTCGCTTTTTTATAATAAAATTTTTTTTTTTTCCCTTTGGGTGTGAGAAAACGCACAAATCGCGCCCGCTCAATGATCACGTATGCTAGTGCTTAGATTAGACGCAGCAACCAGTCAGCGTTCGTGCAGGATGGTTGTATCCCCTAAGCAAACAAAGCAGCTGGCTCCAAAATAAGCATCGTAAACGGAGGAGAGGTGTTTTGCGACTGCCCAACCCTGGCTTAATTCGCTGCCTACCACCGAGCGCGGTTCAATCAGGACGCTGCGCTGCCCTTAAATCCTGCGAGAAAACAGACACGGAGATAAGGACGAGAGAAAAAAGAAAAAGCCGGAGGACCGGCAAAAAACGTGACCAGCACCGGCTTGCTTGTTCCACAGCCAGGCGGCACGAGGCGCTTTCAAGCTCTTACTGCTCGTCGTTTCAGCCCAAGAACAAGCCAGCCACACTTTGTTTTCTACGCTTAGTGCCTGCCCAATCAAACGCCTGCTACAGAGCGTCATTCATGGCAAAGGGAATGCGTATTCACACAAGCGAAAAAGCAGGCGTGGCTGCTGATTTTGATCCCTTATGGCTTCTGCACATATCAAAAAGGTTCTATTGGGCTTATCTCAAAGGAAATAAGCATCTGCCTGGCATGGTCACTGATTTCAATTTTTTTTTTTTTTTTTTTTCAATTTTTCATCTTTTTTTCTCGCTTATCACCTCGCTGTAGAAACGTTATCAGCCCACCTGGCACTGCATCAGCCATGATTATACAAGGTTTCCATACCCAACGTTTTATTTTTCCTTTTTTAAATAGAAAACTTTTAATTCCATAGTCTTTCAAGGGGCAACGATTTCAAGCACTGGCTCGCTCCACGCGTTCATTCAGGCATTTACAGCGTGGCAAACGGGGCTGACTATGCAATGTTGCTGCTGCTTATCAGCTGAGACTGATTTCGCTGATGCCCTTTTTTTTTTTCTTGTTTCATATTAACCATGCTTTTCAGCCATCAATAGTTAACGTCTTTGACTTTGCTCAACAAAGTGTGCATGTTATGCTACAGAAAAGCATATCAACTCTTGCAATCAGTTCGCGTTTGCCCTTATTGCCATGAAATCAAACCTTAACGTCAAGACCTTTAATCAACTTTTTTTTTTTGGAAAAGATAAATTGCGTGTAACAAATTCTAAACTGTGTTATCAGTGGCTGCCCCACAATCAAGTAGCAAAAAAAAAAAAAAAAAAGGGCAATAAATTCATCAAGAATGGTGTCAGGAAGCAACTAACGATCGCTATTAGCGTCTTGCATTGAGGCTGCATACATAATCAATACATATTATTCTTGATTGCTCTTAAAATCTGGATGATATAAAATGAAGAGCTTCCTTACAACAACAAGTGAGAAGCCTTGTATTGGAATTGGTTTTCTTCGACTTCATCGCTAAACTCTCTTAGAGGGAAGTCACTTAGGTCTTTGGCATAAGTGGCAACAGAGTGAGCAATCAATTGGGTGTTAACCAAGAAGGCTTTGAAGTTCAAGTTGGAGACATCATCACACAGTTCATGGTAACATTTGTCTAAAACATCACCGTTGTCAGTGTTGACACCTTCAGCACCAGCAGCAATACCACCAGCAGGAATACCGACATCCAAGAAACCAACATAGTCAGATCTACCGTCAAATGGAATCAAGGAGTAGTTGTAACCGTGGGAAACATAGTAGTCAATGTACAGGTTTTTGATTTCTTCGGAACCCTTTGGATTGTCGATGTTGCTGGCGTTGTAGACTTGGAATTGGAAGTTTGGAGAAGCCATCATGTCATAATCCATCATTAATCTGACTTTCTTGTTTTCTTCTGGACTCAGAGAGTTAGCGTAGTAGGCAGAACCTAGCAAGCCTTCTTCCTCAGCAGCAACAAACATAAATCTGACTTTGTTGTTGACTTTGTAGCCAGCTAATTGCTCAGCAACAGTCAGCAACGAAACAGTACCAGAACCGTCGTCGTTGATACCTGGACCGGTTTCAACACCATCGGTGTGAGCGCCTAGAGCAACAATGTTTTCTGGGTCACCTCTTTTAGTTTCAACAATCAAGTTTTTGGTTGGAACATTTTTGACATAAGCATCAACAGCAAAGTTGACATATAACTTGTTGTTACTTTTTAAAATAGCATTTTTTAGTTCTTCACCTTGTTTCAATGGAACACCAACGGTGGCAACAGTGGAGTTGAAAGACTCACCTAAAGTACCTGAAACAGATTTAGGCTGTTTTTCATTGTTGTATATAATAACACCTTTAAAACCAGCATTTTTAGCATTTTTAGACTTTTCGCCAAAAGAACATTGACCTCTTTCAATCAAGGCAATGCTGTTTTTCTTGACTTTGCCTACAGACAAGAAATCCTTGGCGGAACAACCTAGGTTTGGAATTTCAGTGACTTTACCGTAGAAAGGCTCAACACCTGGGGTCAAAGACATACCTTTAACGTCTTCTAAGTAAGAGCCATCGTCAAACTGGACAGTGGCGTTCTTGACTCTGCCGTAAACAGCATTGAATTCTTGCTCAGAAATGTCGTAGTAGTTAGACAGCTTGTACATTCTCTTTCTGATCCAGTCTAAGGTGGCCCAGTGACCTTGGGAACCGATGACTCTGGTTGGGTGGCCAAATTCATCAATGGACTTCTCAGCCAAATGGTACAAGGCGTTGGCAGACTTGTTCAAAGATTCAACAGTGATTTTGGACTGCAAAGTTTCGGAGTCAACAGATGGCTTCAGGAAGTAAGGCAGGTGGAATTTCCATGAGTCTTCGTGGTACAACTCTTCTTCAGAAGCTTGAAGAGCAGAAACCAAAACGTTTTCGTTGGTTTCTTCGCTGCCTGAACCTAAGTTGAAGGCTTGTTGTAGTTGGATTTGAGCTGGCATGACAGCGGCTTGAGCGGTTAAACCCAAACCAGCTGCAAAGATGATGGATTTAGAGCTGACCATGGTGTGGTGTGTCTAAGTGCAGTAGTTTTTGTGTGGTTGTGGAGCAGATTAAATGTTCTTTTGCTTTCAAGAAGCGTTGCAAGTACAGCAGTTGAAAAAAGAAAAAAAAGTAAGTCCTTAAGTGTGGAATATATAGAAGAAAAAAGCATTGACAACCGTCCTCACGAGAAAAACAGCAACCGAAACTAGGGAAAAGACCGTTGCCTACATCCCAGCTATATATTCTCTCACAAACGCAACCTGTCAGCACGCCAATCCCCTCAGCTGCTCGTTCACTTACTCACTAACTAACTAACTAACTCGCTCAATCTATTACTCACGCTAAATAATTAACTAATTGTTTCTTTTTTTTTTATTTATGTATTTATTTATTTACTTACTTTTTTTTAAGGAGGTGTGAAAGGAATCCAGCACCGCAAGGATAAACAAAAAGACCCAGAGCCAGGAAAAGGAGCGTGAACAGAGAGCCAGGGGGTAAACAAACGGCGTAAACAAAGCGGCCAGACACAGGGAAGCCGACACCGGTAAAACAGGCACGTGCAAGGCACATGACCGCATGCACGTGCACAATGGTAAGCATATGGGGAGGCGATTGTTGCATCACGAGACATGCCTGGTTGTAGCCACAGGTGTATGTGAGTGCGCCGCAGGCAGGAGGAGTCACATGGGCAGCTGCCCTCACGCACGAGCTCACTACACCGTGTAGTCGTGCATGTCGTAGTCCTCGTGCACACTGTCGTTATCATACCGGTTGCTCTCAGCCGCCTTGCTGTTTTCGTACTCAAGCTCTGCGTCTCGTATGTCCTCCTCAGTCAGGCTGCTTTTATGCAGATCCTTCATCTTGTTCATCGTCGTTATGATAAACGGTCTGAACTCGTTTATTTCCAGCAGCGACAGATTGTCCAGCTGCAGGTGCGACTCATTCAAAATCTCCATACCCTTCTGCACCTTAGCCATTCTTATCTCTCGTATATCCTGCAGCAGGCCCCTCAGGCTGTTCAGATCAGTCTCAGCAGCCAGGTCTTCGGGGAATCTGCTCAGAAAGAGCTTGGTTATCACCATCCAGTTCCAAGGCAGACTCGCAAATTTGTAAGGGTTTTTCTTCTCAAACATCAGGTACTCCTTCAGCTTTCTTTCGCTGAACCACAGAGGCGGCACCAGCCTGCAGAACCTCTGCTTCTTCAGTATCATTGCCATCCACAGCGGTATGTCAATTGGGATCGAGGTTTTTAGCTGCCTCAGAACACTCTGGTCTGTGGTGATGAAGGACCAGTCAAAGCTGCCAAACTCGTTGCTGCTTGTGTGGCCAGGCACGTCTTCAGCGAGCTTGTCCGTTTCAGCGCTGCTTATTGCATACGCCGAGCTCATGTTTTCGTTAACTCTATCAATTTTCTGCTTGCTCTCCAGTGTCATGTGTGTTTCATCGTCCTCGTCGTCACTGTAAATCGCTGTTTTCTTCTGCTCCCGTTCTCTTTTCTTCAGCTGAAACAACCTCTGCTTCCTTTTCTCCTGTGCGCTTAGCTTGCTGCTGATTTTGCTTTGCTTGCCATCCATGTATGGTATGACTGTTATCAGCTCATTTTCAACAAGAAACTGGATTTCTTCAGGCAGGAAGTTGTGCTGGTATTTTTCTGGCAGGGACATTACTTGCTGTGTTTACTCTGTTTGTTTGTCAACAAAGCTTGATGCACTTCTGCTTTTGGCTGCACTCAAGCTATTTATTCCTTCTTCCTTCCAAGAATCTACCGCATTGTTCCTAACAATCTACCGCATTGCTCCCAACAATCTCTCTTGCCTGCCTGCTATACAGACTGTTCAGAGTTTTAAAAAGCCTGAAATCTTTCACGCGTTTGGATCTGTTTATTTTTTCCCGGCTCTTCTGTCAGCAAACTGTGCTCATTGCAAGCGTTGGCTGGAGTGAAAGGCATATATCCGGGTTATTTCAGTATTTTGTTTATTCTGCATACAGAAAATTTTTTTTTTGTTAAATTTAAAATTTAAAATATAAAATTTTAAAATTAACTCTAAAGTTAATAGTCTTCGGCTGATGTTCATTGGCAGAGGTTGTGTTCAGCGACTGTTGGTATCAGTATTTTTAAGTAAGAAGAAAGAGAAGATTAAATATTTTCATTAGTCCACAACCAAACTACTCTTGCTGTGCACACCCACACCTGGACAACCCGCTGTGTACTCACGCTCACTTACAAAACAACCATTTGTGTTTCTCTTCCTCTCTGTTTAGCAACACTTCTAGTTTATACACTTCCTGCGAACAAAAAATTTTCCAACAAGCGTATTTTGCTATTTTTTTTGTTTCTTTGCAAGCCAGTAAACTCCAAGCAATTGCCAGCACACAATGTCTAGCACCATGAACAATGACACAGTCAAGATACAGGTGGCTTTGGTACCACCCAACTGCTACCCCATTTATACATACACCAACGCAAACTCATTTATGATGAATCCGTATTCAATGATGATGCCACCAAACATGAACCCGTACTACCAGCACCAAATGATGAACTTTCAGCAGCCGATGGGATACATGCCAAATTATAATTTCATGCAAGGAAATCCTGGGTTTGATTACACAGCCAACTCCAATTTAAACCCTTTTACAAATCAGGCCAACAACAGCACCACCCACAACAACACTACTTCATCTATAGATAACAACAGCATGGGCAACAACGCACCCAATACCAAAAACGTGTCCAGCCAAGTAGAATTTCACCCTAAAGTTTTGACCTTCAACGTTTTTATAGAACCATCAAAGACAATTTTACAGTTGGCTGACACGATCTACGCAAAAACTTCCAGACTGTATCCTAACTTAAAAAGACCTTTAGAAATTTTGAAAATGAAGGACTTTGAGAAAAATGACTTGGATGTTGAAGACACTATTTTAGACTGTTTTTTTAAAGGTGATGTTTCTAGGCTAACTGTAATCTGCTGTGTTAAATATCCTTTAGACTTAAACAGAAACAACACTTACAGATTAAGCCACATCAACGCTGAATCCGATTACAGCAGCATAATGAACTCTGACTTCATCAATCCTGAATTCGATGCTAACGATGAAGAAATATATGACGACTCAAGACTGGACGACTCAGGCAAAGGAAACTCATTGACCCAGCTGCAGCTATCCAGAAAAAGAAATGTTTCTCTTGTGTACCAACATAAACAAAAAGTCCCTAGCATTATAATTCAAAAAAAAAACAGAAGACAATCATCATCATTAATCAACAAGGACATCAATCAGTCTCCAGTTACCAAAGAATCATTTTTGCCTCCACCAATTGAGAGATCTCCTCAAATGAGAATAAGCTCAAATATATGTGAAACTAGAAAAAGAATTTTTAGCTCCAACCTTGGCCAGGCAAATGACGCCGTTTCCAGATCCGAAGAGGTGGATCCTGATAAAAGAAAAACTATTGACATGGTAATAACTCAAGAAGGCTCTTTGAATGATGGTACCAGTGGTAAAGATACTCCATTGAAAGGAGGATTTGGTTCCGACAACAGCCCATGCAAAGACGCAACTCCGAACAGACTGAATTCCGGTCTTAGAGTGGTGTCTGCTAACAACACTGTTGTCAAATCTCAACCAATGCCTAATATGCTAATGAACTCAGTTCAAAGATACAGCACTCTGCCTCAAAAAAAGAACCTTGAAGGCTTTAACCAAGAGCCAATTGTATTAAAATCTCCAGTTCCAGCGACCAAAAAACAACAACATCATGGTAAGCTAGACTCTAATGGGTTAACAGACCCTATTTTAAAATCACCAGGAGTTAACAGCGTGCTACCACCAAAAGGAGATAGAATCCCAATGAAGCAAGGTCTGAGAAATGATATTGATATGCTTTCATCTTCTTCGCTGTCTTCTGATGAAGGTGAAGATGAAGGTGCTGTTACAAATAAATCTATTCTTAACGAGCAAGATTTGCTTAATACCAACGCTAAAATACTTAAAGACAATGTTGGCCAGCTGACTCCTTTAAATGTTAAAACAAATGGAAAGCCTTTAATGAATAACGAAGATTCTCCTTTGCACAACGATGACAGCGAAAACAGCAGCTTACTCAAGATGGCTCAACTACCGAATGAAAAACCGATTATAGACGATGACAAAATGGATGTTGAAGTCAATGGAGATGAGAACAGAGACAACTCAGTTATTGTGCAGTCTTTAGACAAAAAAGATTCGATTTTAACACAGGAAACAGGTAGGACAAAGAGAAAAGCAGCATTGGCAGCCGCTGGCAAACTTGACAATAAAAGTGTGAGAATTACTAATGTTGACGGTAAAGAAGTCATGGTTCCATATAACAAAGTAAGCAGCTACATGAAGTCAAAAAATATCAAAGCAGACACTCCAAGCCCTGTTGTGAAAAGCAACAATCTGTTTGAGAGTTTGAACCATGCAAACAAAGGGGAGCCAATAAATTCGCCTATGTCTGCTAAAGTTAAGTCAGTAGAGCCTAAAGAACAAGATATAAGCATGGAAAGCTCTTCATCAGATTCTTCTGACTCTTCCGACTCGTCAAATGATGAAGGCGATGATGACGACGAAGAAGATGATGACGACGAAGAAGATGATGACGAGGTAAATGCTAGAAAAGTCAAAGTTGATGTTGACACTACTGCTCAGAGAGTTCCGTCAGTTAAGGTCCAAAAGAGAGCCAGTGAAGTGAATTTGACAAAACAAGAATGTGAACAAAAGGTACCTAAGGAAGAGTCCAAACTGTCGACGCTGCAGAAAATGAGAATGCATAAGAACCATAAATCGCTGGGCTCTTTGGCCGACCTGATAGCGAAAGGCATACCTCCTGTGATGGACAGAGCAGCTGAGAAAAGAATGCTGATCGAAAAGAAACGAAAAGAGGAAGAAGAAGCCAGAAAAGAGCTGGCTTCTGGTAAAAACAGCGACGATGAGGACAGCAGTGACAGCGACTCAAGCGACGACTCCGACAGCGACTCAAGCGATGACTCCGACAGCGACTCTTCAGTGAAAACCACCAACTTCATCAAAAACAAAAGCAACAAGAAAAAAAGCAATAGTGCGTTTGCTTCTCTGGTTAAGGACTCTAAAAAACTATAGTTGCTTAATTCCTGCTCATTCCACTTCAGTTGGCTGTGATTGTTCATCTTAAGTGCTTCTTTAGCTGTGCTTTCATGTTAAAGCACGTGCCGGGAACGACACAACGCCTGCTACCTGAATATTACGTCTGGCAAAAAATGGGCACGAAACGCGTAAATTTTTCAAGCTTATTACATATATATATGTATTTTTTTTTTTTTAAAATGTATTTCAACGATACTTGTGATATAAGTCAATAATGTTCACGTCGTTTTGCTCTAACTTGAGTGTAAGCTACATGCGAGCTCAGAATGAATCAATACAGAAAAAAAGACAGGTTTTTTTTTCTTTTCTTTCATTTTAGAAAATAACCATTAGGCAGCAAAATCAAGCAAGAACCCCAAACACAAGCGTGATACAGTATACTCACCAGATCGATTTACTGAAAAACCAGTCAACGAGTAGTTTTCATTTATTAACAGGCCTCATCACTGATTTTTAGTTCATTTATTTTAAAAATGTATATCAAGAATATAACAGTTCAAGGGTTTAAAACCTTTAAAAACCAAGTAGTTATCAACGACCTTTCACCAAATCAAAACATTATCATTGGAACAAATGGTTCAGGCAAAACAAATTTGTTTGCTGCTATCCAATTTCTAACTTCCGAAAAAACTTTTAACTTATCCACCGAAGAAAGACTGTCTTACATATACCAGGGTGCAGGAACAGTGATGTCGTGCTTTGTAGAAATTGAATTGAGCACAGGAGAAAAAATTAGAAGAACGCTAGGACTGAAAAAAGATGAGTTTACAGTTGATGGAAGAGTCAAAAACAAGAATGAGTTCAAAAACTACTTGATTACACTAGGGCTAAACAGCACAGGCTCAAGCAGTGATTACAACATAGTGCCACAGGGAAAAATTGTTTCTTTGACCAATGCTACAAACACCGAAAGATTACAAATGCTAAAAGACGTTACCGGTGCTAATTTTTTTGAATTGAAATTGGAAAAAGCCATGAACGATATGGATGAAACAAAAATCAAAAGGCAAAGAGTTGACACAGAATTGAAAGAGCTGCAAACCAGACTAAATGATTTGAGTGAGGAAAAAAGACATTTGTTGGAACTGCAGCAGCTTGAAAAAAAGAAAAAATTATTACAGTATACCATTCATGAAAATGAACTCTCCAAAGTAAACAATGAAATTTCTTCTTTAAACGAGCTTTACGAAACTGCTTTATCTGAAACAGAAACAATTGCTGTTCAAACTGAAAACAATGAAAGTATACTTGATGACCAAAGAACAGTATTAAAAACTTTGAAAGCCAAATACCAAGATCACGAGGATAACAAAAATGTCTCTGACGAACTAGTTTCTATTCAAAGCCAAATATCAAAACTGGAAAATAAGAAAGACTTGATTGAACGAAAGCTTACTACGTTCAACAATGAGCTAGCTGAGTTAAACGATCAAGAAGCTGAATGTTTTAAGATCATTACAGAAAAACAACACAAAATCAAAGACATAAGCCCTAAATACGAAGATTTCTACATCAAGCAAACTGATATAAAAAAACAGATTGACGAATATGAACAAATACAATCTCATTTAATTTCAAAGCAAGGTCGTTATGCTAAATTTTCTACTTCCAAAGAAAGAGATGATTGGTTAAATGAGCAGATTAAAGAAAAAGACACAGAAATTTCTAAATTTAAAAATGCAATTGATAACTTGGAACTAGATACTTTAAATGAGGAAGTAACTGAATTGGTAACAGATATTGATTCTATAAAAAAGACTGATATATCTAATGTTGCATATGATTTAGAAGAAGCTGAAAACAGTTTGCTATCTAAACAAGACATCTACTACGAATTGGTTGATAAAAGAACTGATTTATGGAGATCTGAACAAAATTTGAAGCAATCTGTTGAGCAAACTGAAAAAGAAATTAAAATTTTAAGAGCAAATATTAATGAAACCATAGATAGAGCAACTGCTCTGGGACTGGAAAATTTACCATTGATCCAAAAAGAATTGAACTTAGATAGCAGTAAAGTTTATGGTCTTGTTGGTAATTTAATAAGCTACAGTGACAAATACAAACAGAGTCTTGAATCATTTTCTGGAACATCATTGTTTAATGTTGTGGTTGATAATGATTTAACTGCTTCTTTGATAATGGCACACATGCAAAATAACAAACTTGGTAGATTGTCATTTATACCATTAAACAGGATTAAAAATCAAGCTGAAATCAACTATCCTTCTGACTCTGTTGGTGCTTTTGTTGCTTTGATTAAAAAATTGAAATACGCTGCGTTTTTGGACCCTTGCATGAAATTGTTGTTTGGAAAATGTTTGGTTGTCAAAAATTTGGAAACAGGTAGCATTCTTGCCAAAGAATATGGATTTTCGGCAGTAACTCCAGACGGTGATAAAGTTGATCCAAGAGGTGCTATAACTGGAGGATTTAGAGCTAGTTCTCAAAAGACAGTCAGATTAGATACATTAAAAGCAATCAAGTCTTTAACTGCTTCTTTAAATCAAACTAAAGAAAATCTGTTAGAAATTCAAGGTTCAATAGATGCTCTTGATAAAAGCAGTGCTTCATCTGACAACGAAATTCAAGAGCTGATATCTGATATAAGAATGAAAAAAGATTTAATTAAAAGATTAAAAGAAAAAATCAATTTGAAAGAAGCTGAAATAGTTCAAAAGAAAAAGACTGTTTTAGAAAAAGAAGAACAGAAGAATAAGCTACTTAAAGATGCAGAGGTTGTAGAAATACAAAAACAGATACTATTAAGTGACCTAAACAAACCTTTTGATAAACTGCTTAATGAAGAAGAAGCTAAACAGCTACAATCTGCTACAGAACAGATATTGTCATTTAATGAGCAATTAAATATTGTGAACAATCACTGTGGCCAATTAGAATTAGAAATAGGAGTTTTAAATCACGAAATTGATTATATTAACAAAACACAATTACAAACTGTGCAGATTAATAAGAAACATATAACAGAAAGAACTGACAGTTTAATTGTTAAACAAAAAGTTGTAGCCAAAAGATTGGGCGCAATTAAAAATAAAGAGAGAGATATTTTATCAGAATTGGACGCTTCTAGTGATGAACTGAAAAAAATTAATGAAGACATCTCTCAAGTTGAATTAAGCATTGGTGACATTACTGACAGCCTCAAAGTCCAACAATCCGAGCTTTTAAAATGTCAAGTTAATGCTGAAAGCATCATGTCAAAAATATCACAAGCTTCTATAAAAAAAGATATTTTAGCAAACAAAATTGCTGAATTAGGCTTCATAGCTGATGACAATTTAGAAAGCATCAAGGAAATGTCTGATAATGAGATTTTGGAAGAACTTGAGCAGCTAACAATACAGTTACAGTCATTTAGCAATGTTAACAAAAGAGCAGGTGAATCTTTTATGAGATTTTTAGGAATCAAAGAAAACCTTGAGAAAGATGCTCTTGAGCTAAAAGAATCTGAAAAATCTATTTTGAGTTTAATAAATTCTTTGCAAGATCAAAAGAAGTTAGCCATAGACTTAACTTTTGAAAAAATTCAAAAAGGATTCAGCATGATTTTCAAAAAAATATGTCCAAAAGGACGTGGTGAATTGATTATTCAAAAGAAAGCGCCAAAGAAAAACAGTCATAGTGCCGTTTATGAAGGAGTTTCTATACTGGTTTCATTCAACAGTGAAGATAATGAACAGCTATTTGTTGAACAGTTGTCAGGTGGGCAAAAAACTGTTTGCTCTATTGCATTAATCTTAGCTATTCAACTGATTGAGCCATCTTCATTTTACTTGTTTGATGAAGTTGATGCTGCTTTAGATAAAGAATTCAGAACGAGTATAGCAAAGGTAATTAATGCTTTGGCCCATGGAAAACTTAATATCGAAAGTGATGAAACTGAAGCAGAAATAAATAAAGACAAAGAAAACTTTGATTTAGGCAAACGTTTGGGGGCAAGACCATCCCAGTTTATTTGCACTACTTTTAGAAGAGAGCTTTTGAATGATGCAGACAGATTTTTGAGAGTAAGATACACCAATAAGCATTCTGTGGTTGAAGATGTCAGCAGAATAGAAGCAATGGACTTCATCAGAGGCGAAAAAAAACAAAGAATAAACGAGGTTTAGACATGCCTCTTTATTCGATAAATGGGAGTTGGGAAGCAAAATTGCTAATCGATGCTGCAATGTAACGACATCAGTCAATTAATCAAAATATATAATGAAGCTTTTGCTTTGTATAAATTCGAAAAAGAAAAATCTATAATAAACCCAATTTTTTGAATTCTTGTTCAGTAGTACGTTTGCTTTCCCATTCATGAATGGTATGTTCAGTGCCAACAAATTTACCATCTGCAAAGATCAATGGTAAATTTTTTCTGTTGGCAGCTTCTTGGAAGGCCAAGTAGTATAGGTCAAATTCTTTAGATCCTCTTGGGTATTGAGCAATTTCAAAAAAGTAGAATTTGTTTAATACATCGTAGCTGTTGAAAATAGACTTGGTGTATACACAGTCTGGGCACCAGCTAGCAGACAATTGAACGAATCTGTTATTTTTTAAAATTTCAGCGACTTCCTTTCTGGCAATGTCTAAAGTAATGACCATTTTGTAACTTTTTAATGTGTGTGGTTTCTGGGACTTGGTTATCTTTTTATATATAAAATTCAAAGATCTATAAATTTAAAGAAAAAAACAACCTATTTACGTTGTATTCTTTTTGGGTGAAAAATCAAACTGTTTTTAAACCTTTTCATCTTGTTTAAATATATTTCAAACCTTGATATGAACTTTCAACTTATTTTTTTTTCAACTTTCATTTTTTTTTAAACGTGAAAATAAAAAAAAAAAACAATTGAAACTTCAATTGTTAAATTAAATATCCGATGATTAGCTAATCTAATTGTTTTCTTAAAAACAGCACACAATCATTATATTATAACACCGCTGCAATTATAATTCCACAACTGAAATCAAACAAGATAAGAACACAGAGGATAAAGCTTGTTTTCAGTAAAGGCAAAGGATGACAGAAAAGAAGGTCTACTGCTTTGGACTGAAAAACCTGACCGTGCACATTTGCTTTTAAAACACTGTTATTTCTGCTACTCAAGACTATGCTTATTTTTTTTTCTGCGCTAACAGACGCATTTTATTCTCTCCAGTTGACATAAACCTCATCGGTTCTGAACGACTGGGTAACAACTGTTTCTTTCAAATCAGGCAGTTCGTAACCACATCTGTACTGTAGAAGTCCAGCTTGGGCAATCATGACACCATTGTCAATGCAAAAACGCTCGTCAGTCGCGTACAACGTAGCATTTCTGTCAATGCACATCAGCTCCATCATCTGCTGCAAACGTAAATTACAGCCAACACCACCAACGATCAGCACCTCAGAGGCACCAACGTGAGCCATTGCTCTTTCAGTGATTTCAATCAGCATCGAAAACAGATGCTCCTGGAAGGAGTAGCAAAGGTCCTCTATGGTGATGTCAGTGCTGTCAATGACTTCAGTATCGTTCAAGTACTCCAACAATTTTCTCTTTTTTTGCTTCGTGAATTTCTGGCCATCTTTCAAAAAAGATTTGGTCAACTGCTCAAGGAATTGCAAAATACCAGACATCGACAAATCCATTCCTTTGACAGTGTAGGGAAGCTCGATCAGCGTGCGGCCCTTTCTGGCCAGCAGCTCGATGTTGTAGCCTGGAGATGGGTCGTTGCTAATTTTTAATATTCTTGCAAATCTGTCCAAACAGTTACCGACAGCAATGTCAAGAGTCTCACCAAAAATCCTGTATCTGTTGTTGCTGTATGCTATGACCTGTGTG
Organism: Hanseniaspora hatyaiensis (nom. inval.); assembly: GCA_030573555.1. Taxonomy (NCBI): domain Eukaryota; kingdom Fungi; phylum Ascomycota; class Saccharomycetes; order Saccharomycodales; family Saccharomycodaceae; genus Hanseniaspora; species Hanseniaspora hatyaiensis (nom. inval.). The sequence continues at coordinate 29,648 of JAJMDM010000164.1, forward strand.
TTACCACCGGACACGTAAAGCACGACTGGGTTCTGGGACTTGGTGATGGCTCTTCCCATTTCAATGTGGCCAATGCAGTGGTTTACTGGGATAAGAGGAATGTTCAGTCTGAGACTCAGGGTTCTGGCAAAAATAGCGCACGAGTTCAGCGGAGCACCCATGCCAGGCCCCTTTGTGAAGGCGATGCAGTCAACGTCTGCGATGGTGAAGGCGGGATCAAAAGTGTCGTTGGCATGCTTAATTGCTCTCTTCAGCAGCCTGGTGATCCAGTTCTTGTGGTGTCTGCTGGTGTCTCTGGGCATGAAGCCCTCGCCTGGAGGGGCGTTGTATGTGTCTCTTATGTTGCTGATTACATGCATGTCAAGAGGGTCGGTGCGAGACTGCTTGATGATGCCGATTCCCAGCTTGTTGGCGGAGCCCTCGATGCCGAGGCAAAGGTAGAAATTGTTGTTCTTGGGCGGCTTGGTGTGGATGAGTGGCGAGTTGTGCATGCTGGTGCTTGGCTGGGGAGCTGTTTTGCTTGAGAGGCTGTGTTGTCTGGGGAGCTGTTTTGCTTGAGAAGCTGCGTTGTCTGGGGAGCTGTTTTGCTTGAGAAGCTGTGTTGTCTGAGAAGCTGTGTTGTCTGAGAAAGCAGTGCTGAAGTGCTGAGCAGGTCGCCGCCTCTCCCGGCTGGTGCTGCTTTTGGACTGTGTGGGCGTTGCGGACATAAAAACCACTGTCGGATTTAGAAAACAACTGTCGGATTTGAAAACCACTGCCGGACTTAAAAACTTTTGTCGGACTTAACAGCCACCTCCTCGGACTTAGTCTCTCTCCGTTAACCGGCAAAGCTGCCGCTCCAAAAAAAAAATGAACTGCCCCGTCTGCTTGCCCAAAACCCTCCCGTTTCGGCCTTCCGGTCCCGTGCCTACTCCCCCTCAAATAAAACATAAAAAAAAAGCACCAAGCCCGTGGCTCTGCGCCCAGTGACTCAACCACTCTGCTTCTTAATGGCCACCCGACTGTCACCCGATTGCCACCCACTGCTCTTTCTTGCTACAGAGAGAAAAATACGCACTGAGTAGGAACGATCCGCAGGCATTGGAGTCCCTTTGCTGGGCATCGGTGCTTCGCGGATGAGTGAAAAATTTTTCAGGTTTTTCGAAGAGTTTCACACATTCACTTTTTTTTTTTCCAGAATTTTCTTTCGATTATATTCATTCATGATATTCTGAATCTCAACTCTAGCAGGACATTTAGCAGCGTAGAGATATTAAAAGAGTGGTATATATCTGCACTAAGTGGATGGATTAAATCTCTCTTCTTACTAAGAGAAAACCTTCAAAACCCCAAGTTGCTATCAATACAACATCCACAGAACACAACAATGTACAAATCTGCTTCCAAACAAGTTATCAAGAGATTCCAATCCGCCAAGCCTTCCGGCCAAGTCATCGGTATCGATTTGGGTACCACCAACTCCGCCGTTGCCGTTATGGAAGGTAAGGTTGCCAAGATCATTGAAAACGCCGAAGGTGCCAGAACCACTCCTTCCGTTGTTGCCTTCACCAAGGACGGTGAAAGACTAGTTGGTATCCCAGCTAAGAGACAAGCCGTCGTCAACCCCCAAAACACCTTATTCGCCACCAAAAGATTGATCGGTAGAAGATTTGAAGACCAAGAAGTCCAAAGAGACATCAAGGAAGTTCCATACAAGATCGTCAAGCACTCCAACGGTGACGCCTGGGTCGAAGCCAATGGTGAAAAATACTCTCCAGCCCAAGTCGGTGGTTTTGTTTTGAACAAGATGAAGGAAACCGCTGAAGCTTACCTATCCACCAAAGTCAAAGATGCTGTTGTCACTGTTCCAGCCTACTTCAACGATTCCCAAAGACAAGCCACCAAGAACGCTGGTCAAATCGTTGGTTTAAACGTTTTAAGAGTTGTCAACGAACCTACTGCCGCTGCTCTAGCCTACGGTTTAGAAAAGACTGACCAATCTGGTGTCATTGCTGTTTTCGATTTAGGTGGTGGTACTTTTGATGTTTCTATTTTAGAAATTGCCAACGGTGTCTTTGAAGTCAAGTCCACCAACGGTGATACTCACTTAGGTGGTGAAGATTTCGATATTGCTTTAATGAGATCTATCTTCGACAAGTTCAAGGCTGAAAACGCTGGCTTTGACTTATCCAAGGAAAAGATGGCCGTTCAAAGAATTAGAGAAGCCGCTGAAAAGGCCAAGATTGAATTATCCTCCACTTTATCTACTGAAGTTAACTTGCCTTTCATTGCTGCTGACGCCTCCGGTCCAAAGCATTTGAACATCAAATACACCAGATCGGACTTTGAAAAGTTAGTTGCTGACTTAATCAAGAAGACCATTGACCCATGTAAGAAAGCTATCAAGGATGCCGGTGTTTCCACATCTGACATCAGCGAAGTCATCTTAGTTGGTGGTATGTCCAGAATGCCAAAGGTTGTTGAAACTGTTAAGCAAATCTTTGGTAAGGAACCAAGTAAAGCTGTCAACCCTGATGAAGCTGTTGCCATGGGTGCTGCTATCCAAGGTGGTGTTTTAGCCGGTGAAGTCACTGATGTTTTGTTATTAGATGTTACCCCATTATCTCTAGGTATTGAAACCATGGGTGGTGTCTTTACCAGATTAATTCCAAGAAACACTACTTTACCATGTAACAAATCTCAAGTTTTCTCCACTGCTGCTAACGGCCAAACCTCTGTTGATATCAGAGTCTTCCAAGGTGAAAGAGAATTAGTCAAGGACAACAAGTTAATCGGTAACTTCACTTTGACTGGTATCCCACCAGCTGCCAAGGGTGTTCCAAAGATTGAAGTCACCTTCGATATTGACGCTGATGGTATCATCAATGTTTCTGCTAAGGACCAAACCTCTAACAAGGACGCTTCCATCACTGTTGCTGGTTCTTCCGGTCTAACTGATGCTGAAATTGAACAAATGATCAACGATGCCGAAAAGTTCAAGGAATCCGATGCTCAAAGAAAGAAGGTCATTGAAACTGCCAACAAGGCTGAAACCGACATAAACAGATACGAATCCAGCATTGCTGAACACAGAGAAAAGTTGAACGCCGAATCCTTAAAAGAATTTGAACAATTGATCACTGACACCAGAGAATTAATCTCCAAGTCTCTATCCGATGAAGTTGCTGCCGCTGATGCTGAAACTTTAGAAACCAAATTGAAAGAATTAGAAACTAAGTCTTTACAATTATTCGAAGTTTTATTCAAGGGTGAAGGTTCTCAAGAAAAGAAATAAATGTGATGAATCAAATAAAACGAATTAAAAGAAACGATTGTTTGAAAATATAAAGCTACTAATGTTATTTCTTAATATTGCACAGTTTTTTTGTTTGTTTGTTTTAAGTTCAAAAAAGAAATAATTTTTAAAAGATAAATGATTAATATCCATGTATATAAAATAATTAAATAGATAAAAGTAAATGTTTTTTTTTTTATTATATATTTTAAATAGTATAAAGAGAATTTATAACGATAAGTAAGCGTAAACAAATCTTTGCTATTTTTCAATATTATGAATTTGACATGCTTATTACCAACTAAGCTCACTGATAGTTCATAATGAAGTGTCTTAAGGTTCATTTGCTTATTCGTTAGTCCTAATTTTTTTTTTGTTTTTTTTTTTTTTTTTTTTTTTTTTTTTTTTTTTTTTTTTTTTTTTTTTTTTTTTTTTTTTTTTTTGCTGCTAATTTGCATGTTTTTGGTAGCATTTCTTAGTTTTATGTATAAAAAGGTTTACAGACAAGTATATTTAAAATTCAATTTAGTCTACTCAACAGTTTATCAGCAGCTTAATCTTTGCATTGAATTCTTCACACATCATTAATATTATGTCCTAAATTCATAATATGTATAAAAAAAAAAATTACCAAGAACACCAGATATGCTGTTGATATACAAAGCAAGTAATGAAAAAACACTCTAATCTTAAAATAGCCGTTATTGGGGATGAAAATGTAGGCAAAACTACGTTTTTAAATATCATTTCAACGGCTTCTCCAAGCAATCCAACTCATGTTCCAAAAAAACTACCAAATATTGTGATAAGTACAGACGACTTCCCAGACTCGGCAAATACTCCGGATACGGCTACGCTGATAGATTGCTCGACTAACTTGATGACTAATGTTCTATTGAGAGATGTTGATTGTTTACTGCTTTTATACAACGATTTAATAAGTTACAATCGTATTTATGAGCATTGGATGCCAGAGCTTAGAAAAATGGGCTTAAGTGTTCCTCTGGTAATTTTGAAGAATAAACTTGTAAACGAAGACAAATTACAGGGCCAAATGGATAGCGAAACGGAAATGGAGCTTATAATGCTAACCTCTGAATTCAAAGAAATAGCTTCAACACTTTCAGGCCAATTGATTAATGAAAGCTGTTCCGAAGCAAACAACCCTTTGACTATGGCTTATGCTACTGTGTATCATTGCATACGTTCGGTTGTGTATCCGTTGCCTCCTTTATATGACTATAAAACCAACGAGCTAAAAAAAGCTTGCAAAGTTGCTATGACAAGGGTTTTTACGCTGGCAGACAATGACATGGACGGCTACTTGAACTTTGAAGAAATGAAAACACTGCAAGAAACTTGTTTTTTTTCAAAAAATGCAGTGTTTGACAAAATGGAGTTTGAAAGGATATGTTTGGAAATAAAAATGTTTTTTCAAGAAGAGTCAAAATATTATGAAATAAATCAATATAACAGCAGCAATACACCTTTTGCAAAGAAAAATTTGATTTCAGCAGTTGTAAATCTTGATTACATAAATCCAGCTAAAGTAAAAAACCATTCTGTTTTGTCACCAATATCTAATGACAACACTATTGATTCCATTAGCGCAGCAATTCCTAATCAAAAAAACTACGGAATAAGTCTTTTTGGGTTTTTGATTCTTATTAAAATATACATTGAAAGAGGGAAATTTGAAACGGTATGGGGGCTCCTCAGAGGTTTCAAATATAATGACATTCTTCAAATTTCAGATCACCTTTTATATCCCAACTTGGACTCGTTCTTAGAAGATGGAAGTTTTGTAGAGCTGAGCTCCAGTGGTTACAGGTTCTTGGTTGATATATTTAGGAAATACGATCAAGACAACGATGGTGGATTAAAAGATTTTGAACTAGAGCAGGTTTTCAAAATTTGTCCGAACGGTTCTATACCTGAAAGCTGGATACACACGAATTTTCCAGAAAGCTGCACAACTGACAAATACGGAAACGTTAATCTTTCAGGTTGGTTAGCACAGTGGGCAATGACAACTTTTTTGGACTACAAAACAACAACTAAGTTTCTTGTTTATTTAGGGTATCAGGGCGACCCCAAAAATTGTTTAAGAATAACGAAACCTAAGAAATACAAAAAGAGAAATGGAAAAATATATAGGGCTGCAGTAAATGACAGAAAAGTTTTTAACTGCTTTGTTATTGGAAAAGCTAAAGCTGGAAAATCTACTTTGCTGAAAAGTTTTGCCAATAAAGATGATTCAGACACGTCAGGCATTTATTCTTACTACAGCCCAACTTTGAGATCAAATTTAGTAACAAATTCTTTGGAACTTGAAGACGGGAAGCAGTATTATTTGATTCTTCAAGAGTTTGGGCAATTAGAAGAAGAAGTTTTGTCCAATGAAAAAAAATGGGAACAGTGTGATGTACTGTGCCTATCATATGATTCATCTGATCCAGAATCATTCTCTTATATTTTAAGCACAATTTCCAAATACAAGCATCTTCAAAAAATTCCTATAGTTGTTGTTGCATTAAAAGCAGATCTTGACACACAAGATCAAAGAAGCATTGCGCAACCAAATGATTTTTGCGATACTTTGAATCTTGATCATCCTTTGAGAATCTCTGCTTTTTGGCCGTCTTCATTTTCTCAACTCTTTGATAAGCTTGTAAAAGTATCTTTACAACCATTAAAAGCAACCCCTGGATTTGACTTTGATTTGAAATCATCAAGCTTTAATGATGAATTCAGAGAAAACTTAAGTAATACATTAGGTGCTCTAGGTGTTTTGACTGTATTTTCTGTTTGTTTGTACAAAATGGTATCAAAAAAAAGTTAAAGAAATAATATACAAGTTAATTGTAAAGCTTGCTATTTAGTTCAATTTACTGCTGAATTACATTAGTCTACAGTTGTAAGTATCTTTAGTTTACTAACGATGCTAACTTTCTAAAGTTTTAAATTTTATTTTATTTTTAATTAATAATTTTAGACTCTAAATGAGCATATATGTATAAATAATTACAGCTAGATACCTATGAAATTAAAGTAAAAACATAAAAATGACCAATTTTCCTGTAGCGTTTTATTTAAAACATAAAAGCTGAACCAAACACGTCAAATTTTTGCAAGTCTAACTGCCTTAAATAATCTTCAAAAGTAAACTCATCGTTGTCATCATTATCTGTGTTGCTTAACGAAGAGACTTGTGTATTGTTAGCTGCCGAAACAGTGCTGGCAGCGGTTATATTGTTAGAACTATTATCGACATTATCAAACTGATTCATTGGCCCATGTTGCGTTGAAACTGATGACCTGATGAAACTGTTCCCATGACCCAGTGCTTGCCCATAATTTTGTTGATGATTAGGATATGGAGGATAGTTGGGGTTCAAAGGTCTAACAAAGGAATTTGCCATATTCATAGCTTGCGCAGGATTATAGAATACATTGCTGTTATTTGATGTAGGATACTCTTGTGGTTTGTACATTGGGTCATTTGGCATTATAATGTTACTATTTTGATACCTGCAATGAGCTTTCTCAGAGCCATTCATAGTGTGTAAATTTTGAGCATAAACCTGCTGATTATGATCCCCATGGCTGTTTTTAGCTTTTCCAACATTCTTTATGCTTTTCTTTCGTAAATACAACGTGATCTCATGACTTCTAAAATAATCAGCCATGCTTTTGAAGTTATCTAGGTAATCATAAAACTTCAAGTAATGTCTCACCAAAACATTTTCACAAATTTGAGAAGATATAGGACAGTTAGGCTGATATTTTTCGTTTGTTTCAAAGATTGTATTGAACAATGTCCCGTCTTTGTAAATTTGCTTGAAAAAATCAAAAAACAGACACAATTTAAAGCATTTGTATCTTTTAAATCTGTAAAGGACCGAATACTCTTTAAGAGCTTTGAAAATAACTTGAGAGCTGATTTCACCCATTTCTTCAACCAAATGCGTTTCAACTTTCAACTTTGTAGAGTCATCATTTTCGTTATAGATCATCATTTGCAAATAGATTTTGAAAACAAAACATTTGCATACATATTGTAAAAGAACAATAAACGCTTTTGAATAAGTATACATCATAACGTATTCTTGTAGTAGTGACTTTTGAGCAGTGATATAATCAACATATTCCAAATCATGCATTTTTTGAACCAGTATCAACAGATCAATAGATTGATGTAAAGACTCATTGATATAATACATAAACCACTTATTTGCAACTTTGTTGAACCTATCAAAGGCTTGGTATTCACAGGACACTAAAACCACGTGATATATTCTCAGTATTATTGCTCTAACCGCAATTTTAGCATCAAAAGCATAAAGGTTGTAAACGAGGTTTTTGTTGAGACTATACAATGAGGTTTTAGAATTTTTTCGTTTTGGAAAATGAAAAACTTTTGTTGTTTTAGAAAGCATTTTGGCTTTGTCAATGCCAAACGTTTCTTCAATAAACTCTAATAATTCCTTTATTTTTTCGTTTAGAATCACTACGTCAATTTTTTCTGAAATATCTTCAATGTTATTGTTGATGTCGCCATTAATAAAATTGTTTTGGTTTGCAAAATTTTTACTGTTTGGTTTATCGGTAGTATTGCCCTGAATAAACATTGCCATTATACTGTATAAAAGTTTGTAGTAGTGATTTCTTAAAATACTGTAGCTGAAAACTGTATTTTCAAATTCATCATCCAAATCCAATTCAATTTTTTTAACAACCTTGCTGCAGTTTTGAAACTTTTTCACATCTCTGACACCTGTTTTCAAAATATCTTCAGCAAGAACAAGGAAAGTAAAACCACTGGCTAACTTCATTCTGAATTTTTTCAATTTTGGGGTAACAGATTGAGCTCTCTCATCTTCATCGGTGTCAAACCCTATTTTTAACTCATTAGCAACAGCCTTAATAATTCCAACAAAAACACTGGTTGGTGCACTTTGAGTAATATCATCTGAATATTTGGCTTCAGGTGATAGTATTAAGCAAACCCATAACTCACAAAGCACCGAAAACTTTTGTTCTGTTGGAGTGCACAAAAAATCAGTTGAATAAATTAACTTCATGGCAATTGAAACATAATCTTCGACAACCGAGTTGTCGTTATCAAGGTTATCTGACTCATTCATTATGGACAAATAAAGAATTAACAATAGTAAAGCAAGCATGCAAATTTTCTCGTGAATTTTTTCATACCCAATATTGATGTAAACTACTTCTCCTTCGTAGAATAAAATTTCATCCAAAGTTTGCTCAAAAGTCTCAATATCAATAAAAGGATACTCAACATAAAATATCTCAAAATACAACTTTTTGTAATGCATCAAAATTGATTTTTTTGGCAAAATTTTAGTTAAAAGAAATAGAATATGTCTCAACAAATCGGATGGCTCATTATGAATAACATTTTCTACGGTATTTTCATAAACATTTTCAAAATTGAAAGTTGAAAACAAACTTGAAAAGTAGTTGTGAAAATGTTTTTTGTCTTTTGTAGAGTTTTCTTCATGCAATTTTTTAGTAAACTTAAACGACTGACTTTTCTGATACTCAGACTTGAAATTTTGAATAGTCAGCAAGTTGTTTATAATGGATATGTCTTCAGTCTTAGAGCTGGCTTTTTCAGGGGACGAATTTGTTTTAAAAAACAGCGTATTGATATAATCATCAGTTTTGAAAATATACATGTCAGTGAAAAGCCCATACAGAGAATTCTCTTTGTTTCGTTTCATCGTTAAAATATAGGAGTCTTTATTTGATGTAAAGTTATGCGTCTTTAAGTCCAATTCTTCGTTAACAATGTTGTTGTTGGTCATAAATTCTTCTCGGGCAAAAGAAAAGTCATAGTTTTTATTTTTTTTAAGTGTTCGAATGCCCAAAGCATAATTGATGGCCTCTATATCTTCACTGAAAAGAGACAGCTTGTCTTTGGGTGTGTACTTGCATGCAAGGTCTTTGTAAAAGTCCAGTTGCTTAGAAAGCCTTATAATTAAAGCGTCCTTATTTGGTCTTTTGGGCTTGACTTGGGAATCTGTGTCATATTCGCAAACAGATCCTCTAGTCTTGCAAGCTGTACATATGGTTTTGCGATCACACTTTGTTCGTTTTTCTCTGCATGTTATGCAAGAAAATGAGATCTTTGATCTTCTTCTTTTTACAGCAACAACTTGCTCTGCGGGCTCAGACATACTATTGGTTTGAATGGCTTTGACACAGTGTAGAAAGATGACAGCTAATCAGTGGATTTGTCTTTGGTTAATTTAGGTACAAAGGCGTTTTTAATAAAAAATGCAAAAGACAACAAAGCTGTGTATGCTGTTGATGTATCAATTAATAAAAGCAAGGCAAAAGCTTTTATGTTCAGAAAAAATCTGTTTTGCTGTAGTATTTGCTTCCAGAAAAATGATCAATGCTTACTACTACGTAATGAAAAATAGCTTTTATTGGTTTTCTAATCGTTTAAACTGGATTACAGGTGCTTTAAGAGGGTTAGTATTTCTATAGTAATAAATGGGCACTCTAAGATTATTAGCTAATAAATGGAATCTAAAAAGATATGCATTCATTAAAAGAAAAAACTAGTACTAATCCTTCTGTAGGCTTATCAGTAGGTCTGTGTCGGGATGGTGTTTAGGCGGAAATGATTGCCAATGATTTTGGTTTTTCACGCTTTTTTTTTTATATGTCAACATGTGCCGGATTTTTTAAAAATAATGTACGGAAAAAGATATATATAAAGATTTTTTTTGTTGTTGCTGCAGTGCAGCTGTTTCGAATAAAAAGGAGGTGGAGATTTGGATAATTTTAAAAAAAAAAAGATTAAAGTTGTTTTTGATTTTTTCTCATTTATTATGCTCAGAATTCGCACTTTAGCTGTAAATTTACGGGTAAAGACTCCTAAATAAGAAATCAAAAACATGTTCGAATGAAAACACAATACAAGCAAAAACGTGATTGATCATACTGGCGCATAAAAAGTAAAAAAGAATCCGTTAAAAAAAAGTCTCAACAGGTGATAAGGCACAGTTTACTGTGCATTTTTATTGTACTTACTGTACAAACAGATAGTTGTTGCTGTTTTATGCAGACAACTATGTCACGCTTTTAAAAAGAAAAGTATTGTTCCCACTCTGCAGCAGCTAATAAGCCGCAGGTTATTCGTTTAAGCAAGGTTACTGATCCATAGCAAAGAATTTTTAAAAGCAATATTGTTAAAAAACAAAGTGCTTCATGTGTTCGTCTCTGCTGCGTTTGTTAGTATACATTTATAGCACCGACAAAGAGGTGGGAGTTGCACCAGTTTTGTTGTTTATTTGCCAATTACATGCAGATTTTTCTTTTTATTTACCGCTCTTTTTCTGTTTCTTACAACCGTTGAGTGGAGAGAAGTCAAAGTTTTTTTTTTAAAAAAAAACAACCAATATAGGTAAACTGATCTACTACTAGAATCCAGCGTTAGCAAAAGTCATGCATTAATTCAATTTGTTTGATTTTTATTGGATGCAATGTTAAAAAAGGTAATAAAATAATAGATATCTAAACCATGACCAATGAGTTTTCTCCTGAACAGGGGAAAAGCAGCACGCACTTCTCCGCACCGAGCTGTTGGTCATGCGTTTTGCTTCTTTGTTATAAAAATAGATTGTTGAAAAGCAAGTCAAGGTTTATTTTATTCTGGATCGAATCTATGAACTCTTCGTCAAAAGAAGTCATACTCTCTTCATGTAACAGGATGATAGTTTTTGGATTTTTAAAAATTTTCATTATTTCATCGGTATGGTGAGATAGCTCACTCATCATCATCTTCATCGTTTCAGAATGATCAACTTTTTTTTGTTTGTAAACACCTCGTTTATTACTGATCAGCACATATTCTATAAACAAACAAACTCTGAATGCCAGGTAGTAAATGTATCTGTATTTAGATGTGTAGACATCCAAAGTTTTGTGTAGAACTTTAAACAAATTTTGTACGATAGTTTCATGAAGAGGACTGCTGTCCAAAATATTAAAAGACATAGCTTTTCCAACCAGTTGTAATGCAGTAGCCAAAATTTGGTTTAGCAACCCACCGCAATTTTTCCACATGAGCACAGATTCCAAATCACCTAAATACTTTTGGAAACTACCGTTTGAGAAATTACTTAGTAGCCCCACATTATACACTAGCTTTTTTAAACTTTTAATATAGTATTCGACATACTTCTTGACCAAAATTTCTTTTTTATCTGTGTTTGTGCTGCTTTCAATGCTTTTTTCAAGTTTCATTAGTAGCAAAGTGTATATTTTAAGCTCACTTGCATTTTTGATTAGCGCTACTTCAAATAAAATTTTGTTTTTAGAAACAGACTCGTCAACTTTAACATTAGGCGTAAATGTATCAAAAATAATGTTTTTGTTATTAGGAACATTCATATAATTTAAACTCAGTTCTCTTTCATAAAATTCAAGCATAAAAAGCATTCTTCTTTCAAACTGGGTTAAATTTATGGCTCCTGATTGCTTTGTTAACATTGAAAAACACTCTTGTATGTGATACATCACTGACAATTTAACCAAGTACAAATAATAGGTTTTATTAAAAGTAGAGCTGTCTTTTAAGTCCTGATGGGTTAATGGATTGAAATGATAGCTGCTATTCATCAACCTTTCTCTTTGGCTGTCATCTAAAAAAAAATTCAAACATTTGCCACTGTAGATATCTTCTACAGATATAAGAGTAGAAACAAACAAAATGTAGTAATTTTTGGTATTAAAATCTTTTTCTGCCTGGTTTTGCGGCTTGTCAATTACTCCAACAAATGGATTGTCAATGTTCAACGAATAAATAGCAATTCCATTTGATAAAACTTCAAGCAAATTGGTAAACACTTTGGTGGGCATGTTTTCGTTAACCAAGCATGAGAAAGTAGGATTTGGTAGATAACACAAGTTAACCCAAATGTACATTAATGCAGTTAATTTGGTGATGTTTGATTCAGTAGATATTTTAGATGCTTTAACCAATTTGGTAGCAAAAAATGTTAAATCATTGGTATCAGCTAGTTTGTACTTTATTTTTTCAGTGTTAGCAAGGTTTAAATTGCAGTAACGTTTTAGCTTAAGACTGATATGTGCTATTCCTAGCATCAAAAACACAATACTAAATAAACATATATTGTTTCTGATATTTGATGTTTGTTTGGCAATTGTGCTTCGTCCATCAGCTCCCTCAAAAATATTGCTCTTGACAAAGCTTCTAATTTCTGAACTGTCAAATAATGGAGCTTCTGAATGAAAATTGTTAAAATAAACATTAAGCAAATAATGCAAGTCTTGGTAAGCTGGCAACTTGCTTTCAATTTCAAGCAAAATTCCAGCTAATAATTCTGATTGCTGCTCTCCCTGTTTTAAGACATCTTCAACAATGTTGGAGTTTAGATTGTCGTAGTTTTTGAAATAAAAACCCTCCAAAATGCTGTCTAATGCTACATGATGGCTTTTATCACTGGTTTTTTTTCCATTTCCAAGTTGTAGGCACGTATTTACAACTTCAAGCAAAAATTCTTGAGCTTGATTTTTTTGAAACACACTTAACCTATTATAATGAATACTCTTTTTAGTCAGCAATAAAATAAATTCAGGGCTGTTTAAATTTGGGTCAAAGCACTTGGTTAAATTTTTTTTATTGACAAAAAAACGTTGAATTGACGATTCGTTTTTGAAGGTGTATTCAATAGATAACATGTTTTCAACTGATGGCTGGTCTTCTGTGATAATAAAATCCTTGCTGTTATTGCTGTTGCTCATAAAGACTTTTTGTTTTTTTAAAGTTCTTGATCCCAAGGCATAGTCAATGTCAACTAAATCATTTGAAAAGTCCCTAAATTCGTTTTCAGGGGCAAACTGTTTGGCTATTTTCTTGTAGTAATCAAGCTGGTTGGACAGTCTGAGTATTAAAGAGTCTTTGTTTGGTTTTCTAGGCTTAATTTGTCTCTCTGTATCGTATTCACAGGTGGATTTTCTTTTTTCGCAAGCAGAGCAAGGGTTTTTTTTATCACATTTGGTTCTTTTGATTCTGCATTCTCTGCATGTGTAAGAAACTTTGATTCTTTTGTTTTTAACAGGTGTTGTTTCTTCGCTAGCATTCATTACTGATTAAATGTCCAATGTTTTTGTAATTTGTTTATGATTTTAATTTAAAAAAAAACAAAGCCAGCAGAATTTTTTGTTAATATGGTTGTCTTGGTTTTCGATTTGGTTAAATTAAAGAGAACAAGAAATAACAAATTTACTGCAATTTAGTGCTGATTTGTAAAAAGAATATCATGTTTCAAATCCGAAAATATATATATACAAGTTGTGAGAATAGTAATCAAAGAAATTTCAACTTAAGTGCTGTTAGTAGTTAACATTTCTCCAGCATACGCAGTCTGCTAAAAAATTTCAGTCTTTTCCTTAATACATCTGCATGTTTTTTAAAAAAATGTTCGCAAATTGTGTTAATTGTTTAGAAGAAAGTTTTTTTTTTTTTTTCCCATGTTAATTCACTTCAGGAGTTGCCACACGGAATAACGTTTTTTTGGATTTAAGGATTAAAACACCGCTTAAAAAATATGTTTGTGGGCGAGTTTTTAAATTTTTCTTTGTGATTTTGAGTCCAAAAATTCTGTTTCTCTTGTAGAATCTACCAAAGTAAGGCATGGCTGCGTTAATTTATTTTCAAAAATGTGCATTATGAGTTAATTTACGCAGGAAATGAATACATTTGGCACAGTTTGATTTCAGTCAATAACTAAAGGCGATACTTACTAAACTTTTCGTTTTTGAGCAAATTCGCTTACCATTGTGTGGTGTAATTATTACGCGACTGTTCGTAGGAGCAAAGCAACTCACTAATTTTGACTAATGCCGCTCCAAAAAAAAAAAAAAAAACATCATTTGCCTGTAACAGTCAGAAAAGATGGACATTGTGCAATAGCAGGGGGTTTTACACTTCCATTTGAAGAAATATTTTTTCTTTCAGGGTAATTCAACAATAACCGCTGGCAATAATCAACTTGGCTGATTGTTGACATTCATCACCAACCAAGTCAACCCCGTTTTTTTGTAAAGTCGAATTCAAACAAAAAAGTCTGAATAAAAGGTTTATCCATCACAGCGTGTAGAGTAGGTATGGCCATAAATTGTGTACTTGGAACTGGTTTTAGATTCTTGGATTTGATACTAAAACAAACATTTTAATTTGTTAGACGCATCATTCCTTTTAAAAAGCAAACGCATGGTTTTTGCATCATCGGTGTCCCACCATGAGTTTTCTTCTTGTTCTTCTTTGGAAACGTTTTTTGACTTGTGCTCAGCAAACATAACCAAGCAATCTTCAATAAATAAATCACAATCATAACAATCTCTAAACATTTTAAATCTGAAGGCCAAGGATTCTTCCTCATTGACTTGGATGTCCTCATTTTTCAAAAAATTGTAATGCTTTTCAACTTTTTTTTCAAACTTCTTGGTTTTAATATCATTTAAAATCTTGCTAACAACTAGGCATCGCTTAAAGTGACTTTTGTTCCGTAGCAAATAGCTACTTTTATAATGCGCATAAAAATCTCTAATAAGATCCAAAAGTTTAGCACACATTGTAGAACCATTGTCAAACATTTTTTCATGTTTTTTGGTTGATTTTTTTTTGCATAAATATGCGTTGAAAAGTTTCATTTTGCAGAATAAATCATATAACCACTTCATACAGAAAATGAGAGTGTTTTGTATTATGTGATCCAAACTGATGGATAGATCCGTTTTTATAAATTCTTCTTTTTTCTGCTGAGTAAGCAGTAGCTCAATTATTTCTTTAAGTGAAAAGATTGTTCTTATGCTCTCAAACTGTAGCTTGTAAGCTTCTCGTATAGTTTTCTCCTCTGCTTTAGAGTAAATAAGTAAAAAAAACGATAAGTTCAAGTATCTTAGGTGGTTGTAAAAAGCAAACATCTTTGTTTCTAAAATCTGCATGTTTTGTAAGCTGATTTTATCAACAGTTGCTAGCCCGTTATAAGAGGTAGCATACTTTTTATTAAAAGGCCAATTGTTGCAATCTTCTAGCTTTATCAGCTGTTTTTCTTCGCTTAAAACCTGTTTCCATTCATCAACTAACTCATAAAATTTGTCTAAATTGAAAGGAGAATTGTCTTTAAATAGTTTTGATATTTTTACAAAAGTTTCAACTATCTTCGTTTGAGAACTCAAATTTACTTTTGTAAAATGTTTAAAGTCATCTACAAATGATTCAAATTTACTTTTGTAAAATGCTATATCTCCGTCCTGCAAAATTTTCCTACCACTGAAATCAAGAGCGCCACATTGATAAATAGAATGCATTTCGAATATTTTAGAAAGAACAATTTTGCAGTTGTTATAAAAACTCATTTTCCAAAATGCAGAACGATCAAAGATCTTTATTTTCAATGTGTTTTTACAGTAAAACCCTAGTCGAACAGCAATTTTATAATTTCGCATCATTAAAGTTTCGTAAATCATATCAAAAGGAACATTGTATTCTTTGAAAAAAATATCAGTGTATACTACTATGTACTGCATGTGCATCAAAGCAGAAAGATCATAAATGGTTGGATTATCGTCTGATTTCATTGAAAAAATGACTTTCCCTGTAAAACATGTTATATCTGGATCAAGCATTACTCTTTTTGATTCTATATCTGTTTTTTTTGTTGTTTTAGACATGTTGTATGAAGCGGAAAGTAAAATGCAAAGTAATATCCCTAAATTTGCAAGTTGATTATTGATATCTTTTTCTGCCAAAGAAATAGTGACTTTATCAGTGATCATGTTAACACTAATCATTTTTTTCAAATAATCTTCAAACAAGTCAATTTCAAAAGCTGGAAACAAGGGAAGCATGTTTGAATAGTAGTAATGCTTTAATTGCTGAATAATCGAATATGTAGGCAGCTTTTTGTTCAGTTGTTGTAAATGCACGTTTAATAATTTTGCGTACTCATCATTTTTGACATTAGAAGGAATGTCAAACGGTTTAACAAATCGTAAAAGTTCTGAAAAAGTGGTAGTCGTGTTTGTTGCCTTGTTTAACGTTTTGTCAGTTACTTCTGTTTTCAGTATGTCTAATATTTTGTTAAACTTGGCTTGATCTCTAGATTCAAGAGAGTCTAGCATAAACATTTTGAGCTGTCCACTATGAATTTTGCCAAAAAATGTGTTAATTTCATCAACAGAAACATTTGTGTCTATGGCGTCTTGATCAAAAATTTTGATGTTGCTGTACTCTGATTCAAGAACTTTCAAAAGATCAAAAAAATTGTCGTGATTAAAAGAATTATTGTGGGGAATGTTAACAATATATTGATTCTTCAGATTACTTGCTGCTGCTGCTTCTTCTTCTTTAAATTCGTCTTTTGGCTTTTCAGGTATAATATGGTTTATTTTTTCAAAGTCGTGATTAAACTCGTTAAACTCATCTTCAGGTGAATGCTTTTGAGCAAGATTTTTATAAAAACTCAGCTGTTTGTGCAGCCTGTTGATCACAGAATCTTTGTTGAATCTTGTCGGTTTTTTTTGGATATCTGTGTTGTACACACATATTAAATGCTTACTGGCACAGGCTGAGCAAGTCAGTTTCTTGTCGCATTTCACTCTTCTCTTCCTGCAGTTCAAGCAGTTATACGATAACTTGGTTCTTTTATTCTTGGCCGGATGTGTGTGATGGTCATCTATGGCCATGTCTTCAAATGTAAACAAAAATACTGTGTGGTTTTTATATTTCTTATTTTTTTTTATATATGTTGAAAAAAAGGAATAAAAATGTTATCATACCATGAGACTTAAAAGAACAAGTTATTACAATTATGAATAGTTGATATTATTAAAAATATTCAAATTTTCAGCAGACAGGTATTTATTTTGTAATCAATTTTCTTTCAAGGGTTCACATCCGATTAATTTTCAAAACAAACTGCGATTTCCTTTTGAAAAAATTGAAAATGCTAACTACACAACCTTTGTTTTAAAAAATGAAGCAAATTGTGCATTAAAATTAAATCCCTAACAGTTGACATTTTCAGGATCATGCTTTTTTAGCCTCAAGTCAAAAGCACAGCTAGCTCATAAATAAAATAACTTACACCAAAAAAGAAACAAAAAAAAAAAAAAAAAAACTCTTAGAGTTAATGAGCATTTGCTTGAGTGCGGATTATATGCTTAAGTAGTAACCGAATGGAGCTAAGGGGGGTATGTTTTGCCTGTTAACTAGCCTCTTTTTTTTCTTTTTTTTTTTGGTTTCTTATTTTCGGCTAGAGAGTCTTTTTTTTTCTTTTAGAAACCCTTGGATGATTATCCTTCATTAAGCAACAAGCATATATGATTCCTAACGTTGTTTTATTTAACACCGCCTTTTTTTTATTTTTGCATATGCTTGGAATCGGATCCTTTACGCTAAACACCGCCCTATTGATCCTGATATATTACTTGGAACACAGACAAAGGCTGTGGATTGAAGAATTATGATTTTTGGTTGCTGGAATTTCTCACCCAAGAATGTTTGGTTTGAGACTGAATGATTTCAACTATGTTTGGGACGGGATTATTGCATTAAGCAGAATGCTGTGCTTATCGATTTCATTTTTTGTTCTTTACTAATTCCCTGCAGTTGCATTGCAAGCGGCTCTATAAAAGGAAATTTTCTACAGACAGCTCCAAATCATTTAGATCGTTTTCACGCAGCCAGTCGCTTAACTTGCTGCTGAAGACATCTTCATACATTTCATATTCTAGCTCAGGCTGAAGTAAGTTTTGATAGTCGGGAATGTCCTTCATAATCTCGGCTACTTTTTCAAACAACTCGCATAATTCCTGGTCGTCAGAATCAGTAATAAACATAATTTTTTCATCCTGGAATGGAATTTTCAGCTTAGTTGTGGAGATTGGACCGTCGTTTGACAAGACTTCATCAGTTTTGAAGCAGGCATTGAACAGCTTATTTTTTTCATACAAACATTTAAATTTGAGAGAAAACACCTGCTTAGTGAAGCATCGGTAGTCTTTAGTGTTAAAATCGTTTAAAGTCTCAATTATTTGGTAAAGCAGTGATATAAGCTTTCTTTCGATGATCTTGCACAAATAGTACTCTGTGTACAATTTTTCGTTTTCAAAGTCATAGATTTCTTGCTGCAGTATGCATCTTTTGATAAAGCTTTTCAAAGTAATAGGTATCAAAAACACAATCAAACTTTGTAAAATAAACATAATCTGATTGTAAAGTGTTGACGACTGTGAATCACCTGCCCTAATAAAATCATTAAATCTGTATGACTTAAAGTTGACTATTAGTTTGAATGTTTCACAGGAAAGGCTAACCATTTTTGTCAAATATTCAAAGTACAGTTTTTTGATTAATTCGTTCTCAGCATCCTCACATAGCATATTTTCAATTGAGAGGTACAAAGCTTGGTAAATTTTAAACAAATAAAGCTTGTGAAAAATGTTGACTTCAAAAATAAAATTGTTTCTTAAAACCCCGGTGTTTAAAAATATTTTCTGATCGTTTGATATCGAGATATGTTCTTCATTTGTTGGTATTTTAACATTTTCTTTCAAATTAAACACTTTTTCAAAGTAATGGTTCAATGAATCAATTTTGGATTCAACTTTTGTAAGATTTACTTGGGGAGAACTCATTGCAGATAAACAATCGTCAGCTATTTGCAAAAATAGTAGTTTTTTGATGTTTAATTCTACAAATATGGAATCAAAATTTTTTTCAGCACTGTATTCACTAATAAAAGTCAACATAGCTTTGTATTTGTCTTCATCTTGGTAATTATCATAAA
Source organism: Hanseniaspora hatyaiensis (nom. inval.) (assembly GCA_030573555.1). Classification (NCBI taxonomy): domain Eukaryota; kingdom Fungi; phylum Ascomycota; class Saccharomycetes; order Saccharomycodales; family Saccharomycodaceae; genus Hanseniaspora; species Hanseniaspora hatyaiensis (nom. inval.). Next base: position 48,782 of record JAJMDM010000164.1, read on the forward strand.
CATGTTCAAATATTTTTGAATCTTTGTTATAAGTAGGAAGCGTGTGTAAAAGGTTTCCTTTAAAAAATCTTTCAATATACACTATATGTGTAATCATTAAAGAAAGTTTTTTTTCTAACTTAACATGTCGATTTATGTTGGTATTAACGCTTCTGAAAGGATTGATTCTCTCATGCAGTAAAAAACTTTCTTGTGAACCGCCATTGTTTAAGTCAATTGTACGTATTCCTAGCTTGTAGCACATGTTTAACATGAATAATACTATGTAGTCAGTAGGCTTAGATCCTAAAAGTAATTTTTTAGTTATATCAGCTGTCTCAAAATCAGCCTCAAGTAAAACAGCTAGCGAATACCAAATTTGAATTAGTAAAGAAAGTTTGTCTAAAGACGGATAGAGTACAGGATCACAAGAAAATAGCACTTTTGAAACAAGTATAACTATGTCTGACAAACTAGATGTGTTAAAAAAATCAGAATTTTCAACGATTGATTTTTTAATTATCAACTTATCATCTTGAAGCGACGATTCTTTATTAGAAAAAACTGAAACAATTTTTAATAGTAATATAATCAAGGACAATTTGCACAATTTGTTTCTAATATCAGACTGATTCCTAAAATTCAAATAGTAGTTTCCATTTTTATTTATATGTAGCAAAGAGTTCAGCGTGTTTTCAAAGTCATTTATGTCAAAGGCAACAAGATTAATATAAATTTTAGAATAGTAAAGCGCTTTGTATTTTTTCATAGTTGCTGGATTAGGTAAACACTTCACTAAATGGTCCATAATATATTGCAAAAGTGCAGAAGGCTCTTCGTCATTTTTTAATTCATTTTCAACAACATTTTCATCGATACCATTGATATCAAATGGACAAAAAATATTAGTGTAATTAAATTTAACAGGTTTTTGAAAAATGGATGGATCTACAGGCTCAAGCAATCTTTTCGTAAACTCAGAGTATGCTTTAAAATCGCTTTGAGATTTCATATCAAAATTTCGAATTAGTTTCTGTTTAAAAAAACTGTTCATATCTACTATGATTTTATTTGAATAAGTTCTGTTGTTCATCAGTAACCCCAAATAAGGCTCATTGCTGACAAGGAATTTGTTGTTTGAACTATTGATAATTGAAGAGTTGCTCAAATTTTTCATTCTTATGAAAACATCTGGGTTTATGTCTTTTGAAGCAAGGTCTTCAGCTTTTGTTTTGTCATTCAAAATAGATTCGTAGGTTTTTATTTTTTCAAGAAGTGTTGCAATCAGTATGTTTTTCTCATTATCGCTTTTGTTAATGACGTTGTTCATTTGGTGCTTTTTGGCTTGAGCACTTTGTTTCTTAATTACTGCTTTCTCAGCTTTAGTTTTCTTGTTCATTAGCTGGCTATCAATGTCATAAACACACTCAGTGGATCTTGTTATACAAGAATCACACGGCTGATGTCTATCACACTTAGTTCTTCTTTTTCTGCAGCTCAAGCATGTGTATGATATTTTTGTTCTTGAAGACTTTGGCTTTTGTTTGTCATTCTCATTTGCAGTCACTTGAGCAGGGTTGTTTAAAGCAGTGTTGGTTGCATCGGTGTTCTTGTTCATTTTAAACAGTGCGGTAGGTTGAGTGTGTATGGCTGTGTGCTGGTATTACAAATTTCTGGTAACAGTTTTACAAATAAATAAAGAGTTTGGTTTTAGAAGCTTATTTGCAATTACAGTATTTAACAAAAACCGTTCAAAAGATTGTTATAAATAATTTAGTGGAGAGAAAAAGTTTAATTTGAAAAAAAAAAAAAATAATGAAAAAAGTTGCTGCTTTTAGTACAGAACAAGTCGAATCTGTCGCATGAAAAAAACATACTGTTTTCGCTCATAATTTGCACTTTAAGTCGCATGCACATCTCACATTACAGAGTATTTATAACTTTAAGTTTAAGAAAAGAAAAAAAAAAATTTTTTTCCCAAAAACATATAATAACAAATAAACAAAGAAATATATCAATTATTTAATTATTTAATTAAAAAACAAACAGGGAAAAAAAAAGAATAGCATAAAACCCCCTCATAATCCATACACACAGTATATGAGCAGCAATGCAAACAAAAACATTGAATTGGCAAATAACGGCGCCGCAATCAACAAAAAAAAATGAACGATTAATGTTGGCTTTGATAAAAATGAACGATTTACTAATTAGGTAAGGAAATTAGTAAATTAGTAAGCGCCCAAAAACTCAAATGCGCACGAATAAAAGGGCGGGGAAAAATTGTGTGCATCGCTTTGCACAACTGCATTTTTCGATAACATACCACACATAATCGAAAAAAAAAAAGAAGATATACTTCTAGTCAGCCAAAAGAGCTGCAGCTGTTTCCTAGCCCTGTGTATATTCAACGGACCTTAGCTGGTATGGCTGAGCTTCTTGCTCATTCGCATAAATCCCAATGTCTAGTAGTGCTGGGCAAAAGGCATATGCAGTAATGTTCTTTTTTTTTTTTTTTTTTACTTGCAGCTCCTTAGCAACTTTCTTGTTTTCCAATTCTGATATGTTGATTTTTTTAAAACAAGCGCTTTTAAATTTTCCATTTTCCTAATTTCACACTTTTAAAAAACCCAGCCTAGAACTAGGCACTATTAAAATCCCCAGTAATTTTTGATTTGGTCTGCCTTTGAAACATCTAACGCCCTTAACATCAAGGTTTTAAAGAAAAAACGTGTAGTAAAAAGATATTGTAAAAAAAAACATACAAAATACACCTTGAAAAAAAGAACGCAGGAAACAAATAAAAAAATTCAACGACTCACGGCGATACGGAGATGTTTTAGTCGCCCCATGTTTTCTTCTGCAGAGTTATTTCCATGAATAGGGGCAGATAATTTTTTTTTTTTCCTGGTTAAGCATATGCTGAGCCAACTTTTTTTCTCCACCGCTAAAACCCGTGCGCAAATTTTTGACTAAGGACGTTAACGGAAGTACGCATCATAAAGCACAGCCTGTTTCCTGTTTAGGACTTATAAAAAACACTGGGCAACGGAGAAAAACACAACATGCCCAAGAAAAGCAATCCAAAAAAAAATGTATTCTAAAATAGGAAAAAAAAATTTTTTTACTTTTTTGGAAAGAAAAGTGAACAATTTGGTAACAGTAACAACAGAGTTTGATATTTCTTTACGGTTTTTAAAAAAACAGGAGAGCTAGGATTTTTCAAAAAGAAGGATAGAATAGAAAACCCCAACTAGACCATCCACTTTGATTTTCTCAACCATGTCTGAAGCCATTGTTGAAAACCAAGAAATTGAAAATGTTGAATTAGATTTCACTGAGTACCACGGTATCTCTTTAGAAAACATTGAAATTGACACCAATGCCATCGACAACGAGCTGTTGTCCAAGTACAACTATGTCAACATCCCTTCCCCAGAAGACGAGTCTTTGTCTATCATTGACTACTTCCCAGACGTCGAAAAGTTTGTTGTCGTTAACGGGTGTCCAAAAGCTCCTTCTTCCAAGTTGCCAGCTTTAACCAAAGTCATCAAAAAAGTCTTCTCCAGTTGTGGTGAAATTTTAAACATGGAAATTCCTGTAGACGAGAAGGATATGACCAAAGGTTTTGCTTTCATTGAATACCAAGATGCTTCCATGGCCAAAAAAGCCATCAAAACTTTAAACGGAAAGAACTTGGATAACAAGCATCAGTTTAAAGTCAATTCTTTCAAAGACATTGATGAATTTGGCTCTGAATCTTTTAGCACTGAATTTAAGGAACCAGAGCTAAAAAAGCCTGTTAGTGCTGATTTGTTGAATGAATGGTTGTTAGACGGCAGAGAACAATTTTTCATGTCCAAAGACGACGACTCTCAGTTAGTCTGGAATGAACGTTCAGAAGTTCCACAACTAATTGTTGAAAACAACAGATGGGTTGAAGCTGCCCCACCTAAGTTTACAAGCACTGGATCCTTATTGGTCACTTTACACAAAGACGGTGCTTCTACATGGGGTAACAAGAAAATGGACCAGTTGATATTCTTTTCTCACAGAAACGTTTCCAAGTTCGATATTTCTCAAACCGACAAATTTTTGGTTACCTTCTCTAACGAACCTATTTCCGAAGCTTACGATTCTTTTACCCAAGAAAATGTTGGCCACAGCATAGCCGTTTGGGATATTTTGACAGGTGCCTTATTGAAGACTTTCCCAATCCCTCCAATCACAAACGAAATTCAAAAGCCATTGACTTGGCCATTTATTAAGTGGTCTTCTGATGACAAATACTGTGTCAGAGCTGGTCCAGACGCTATTGCCACCTACAACACAGAAGAAAGCTTCAAAGTCCATGAATTGTTAAAGATTCCAAACTTGCAAGATTTTGAATTCTCTCCAAAGAAAGTCAAAGTTGGAAGAACCGAGGATGTTGTTGCCGATGTTTTGACTTACTGGACTCCTGATGTACAAAATCAAAACTGTAAAGTCACTATTATGGAATTCCCAAGAAAGAGAATTTTGAGATCCGTTAACATGATGCAAGCTATCAATGTTAGTTTCTACTGGCAAGAAAGCGGTCAATACATGGCCGTTAAAATTGATAAGTTCTCCAACAAAGCTAAAACTAAATTGTGTTCCAACATTGAAGTTGTCAACTTTGTTGAAAACAATTTCCCTGTCACTAAAATCGAATTAAAAGAAAGAGTTTTGACTGTCAGCTGGGAACCTAAATCTGACAGATTTGTCACTGCTGCTATTGATGAAAACATTTGTACTTTAGAAGACACTTTACCACCTAAGGTAGTTCAGTTCTTCAACACCGCTTTAACACCAACTGGTTCTAAATCTTGGGTTTTAGCTTACCAAACTGGTAGATCCCATGTCAACAGATTAAGTTGGTCTCCATTAGGAAGAGTTCTGTGTGTATGTACTGTTGCTATTGATAAGAAGATGAAGAACTCAGAATTGGTCTTTTACGATTTAGACTACCCAGGTCAACATAACATCATTTCTAACATGATTAACATTGCCAAAGCCGAAAAAATGATTCCAGCTGTCGAAAAGAAGAACCGTAAAAACGCTACTCTTGTCAACGAAGATGGTATGTCTTTGAGTGGTTCTCAAGTTGACAGAACCGGTAACCTATTCAACAACGGTAATGGTTTGAGATTAAGAGAGTTGCAAAGATACTCTAACTTGACTTTCACCGATATCACTTGGGAAAGCAGTGGTAGATTCTTTACTGCTTTCTGCTCTGCTGCTAAATACGGTACTGGCCATGGCTACACAATCTTTGCTTTGAATGGTAAGCCTGTTAGAAGAGAAGAACAAATGGGTTTCAAATGGTTTGCTTGGAGAAATAAACCAGAAACTTTGTTGTCTGCTCAAGAATTAAAGAAGATCAGAAAGAACTTGAACGAATACTCTAAGAAGTTCAAAGACTTAGACTCCAGAGCCAATGATTTGAACTCTGCTAAGGCCAAGAAGGAAAGAGAAGACTTGTACAACGAATGGTTAGCTTACAGAGCCGAAGTTGCTGCTGTTGTTGGAGAAGAAAACGTTTTCACCATTGATCCATACGTTGACTCTTTAGAAAAAGTTGAATACAACGGTGATGTTATTGTATCAAACATTGACAAAATTGTTTCTGATGACGAAGATGATGAATAAGTTTTTTAACTAATATAATTATATATATACTAATAACTTTTCCACCTCATGTTCTAAGCACTAAAAAACCGATTATTTACATGTTTTAAATTGTGACTTTGATCAAAAATCTATGATGAATGAATAAATAAATTAGTAAGTATGTTAGTAAAATGCATACTAAGTTTTTATTGTTGCTTCTCAGTTTGCAAAACCAGTCCGTGCCATTTAGATATCTCAGAACCTAAAATTTTATTTACATGTTGATGTTGTTTGATTTTTGACATTGAATTGAACATTTGTGATTTTAAATGAATTTTGAACATCGACCCGCAGCCACCACTGATATCCTCGACCAGGCATACAGACGGCTTCAAATCACTGTTTGCTAGCATTGAATGTATTTTTTGCTCATAGGCTGCGGCTTTGCTAATTGAGTTTAATAGCACTTTGTTGATTTTGAACATTTGCGAGTATCTCTGGTGTGGCTGTGCTAAAAAAAAGTACACTATACTGTGAAAGGATTTTTTTGTTTATATTTTGGTATAATATAATAAAGTATAGTGGTGTATTTTGGGAGGCGTATGTATTACTTCTTAAATCTATATATAATAATTTGTGAAAAAGAAAGCTAAATAGTAAAACTGTAGCCAGAGAGCTCATAAGAGCATATAATGGCCATAAAAAGTACTTTAAAAAAAAAAAAAAAAAAATCGGATATTAATGGTAATTTTCAGCTGTATTTTTTTTTTCTTTGCATTAGAAGTGCACTAAAAAATTTTCAGTTTCGAATTAAAAAATAAGAGGTTCAACTGCAGTATAATGATAAAATATTAATCTGGAAAATAATTAAGGCATCAACTCATTGCTGTAAAATAATTTGAACTTCTGTTTAAGAGTCAAAACAATTAAAATTACGTTGAAAAAAAATTATCAAAATAAAAACCAATTTGGTTTTAGGAATCTGAGTACTTGCAGATCATCGGCGTAGCAATTATCAGTAGGACTAGCAGCACGTATTTTTTCAGGCACAATCAAACAAGTACAACAAGCACGCAAAAATGAGCACCGGAGTTGTTGCAAGCAGCATCAAAGAGATTCTTCACAAAAACATACCAAGCATCAGCAAGCTGCTGATCGTCAACGTGTCAGACAAGCACAAGGGCCACATCAACAACTACAGATCAAGCAGCTACATCGGCGAGTCGCATTTTCAGATTTTTATAAACTTCCCTGTAGACTCAAGCGTGCTGGGTACAAAGCTTAAACAGCACAAGTACGTGTTGGGCATCCTGACCAGCAACAACGTGTTTGAGGATAAAAGCGTGGAGGACGCCAAATGCCTGGGTGTTCACTCCGTTGAGTTGTACATAAACAAGAAGGACTCCTGAGAGCGGTCGTAGCAAGCCGTATATGTGCAGGTACATTTGTGCATTATCAGATCCGAAGTCGGCGGACACGGGCTTAAGCGCTGGGCCCGTCCACACATTCACAGACTAGCGCTATTGCAGAGGGAGTCACTCAGCACGCTCCTCCTGCCCCTGTATATCACCGCGTGCTGAGTGAGTCATCCTTACGTGACTCTTTCAATTCCGCTTTTTAAGCATGGCTTTTCTGTTCTCCTCTTATCATTATTTCCATTGGAATAAGCGCGTCCCAAAAAAAATTTTTCTTGCGAGCTGCTGCTTTGTTGTCTCTGCTGCTTATATTATGAAAAACTAGCAACAAAAGGAAAACAAACAGAATAGCAAAACAGATCCAGGAATAATAAGGTGAAAAAAAAGAAAAACTTTAAACGGACAGGGCTGCAGGGTATTTTTTTTTTTTACATGGAAAAGACCCAATAAGGAAAAACAAGTCAAAAGCACACGGAGCAGAAATAATTATATTATTTATTTTAAAAAATCAAGTGAGCTATTAACTCTATTTGATGTTATACTTTTTGAATATAAATTCTGTTTATCAGCTTTGCAGCTTCAAGGCTCTTTTTTTTTTTTTCTTTTCCTTCTTTCTTTTTTAACAATAGTGTTAAGGAGGCAAACCGCAGACACCTAACAACTCTTAGAACCCTCTACAATTCATTTCACGATCCTAATAAGTTTACCATGATTTATTTGCTACACCCCAAGAACAGCAACCACAAGCCAGCTACGGAGACAAATATCAAGTTCATCGAGTACAACGGCACCAAAAACCTTATAATCCAAATCATCCAACTAAGGCTTTTGTGCTTGGACTACACCGAAGAATCTTCTTTCAATGACCACATATGTATCGTTCAGTCTCCTGAGCTAAAGCACCAAATAGAATTCCTGAAGCAAAATGTATTCAACCTTCTCAACTTACAACTACTTGATGATTTTTCAGAAACACACAGCATAGAAAACAAAATAAGCACCTCTAAAGGCCAGCTCACTTGCAGATCATTCAACACTGACCATGCAAAGCAGCACTGCAACCAGCAGTACTACTCACTGTATCAACATTTGCAGCAAATCATGTTTTTTGATTCAAACACCAGTCAAGGAGCTGTTGCTGAACAGATAAGCGCCATCTTGCTAAGCATCACCTTAAAAGACATCCTAAATTTATACATACCTTCAGAACTAGTTTCTCCTATCCGTTTAAGTCAGATCCAAAACAACAATTATAAAGTAAAACCAGTTGAATGGAAAACATGGAGTTTTAACTGTAACAAATACACAAGAATACAGCTATTTTTTATTGCCATAAACATTATAAAGGAAAATTGTCAACTGCTGAAATCCGAAAACATAGACATTCTGGTTATTCTGACCGAGCTGAATTATCACTTAGACAACAAATTTCACAATTTCTACCATGCTGTTGATGTTCTACAAGCTACTTCTGCTTTGGTTAAAAAATGGAACAACTTATTTCAAACAGAAAACCAAAAATTCACTCTTTTGGTATCTGCTTTGCTCCATGACTCAGCCCATACAGGCAATAACAACGCCATAATGTCCAAAAATAAAGATTTGATCAAGCTGCTTAAGGAAAACGGAGATTGCCAAGCAAGCGATGATGAAAGCATTCTAGAGCACGTGCATTATAGCCAGCTGACTCACATTTTAAAGCACCTGATGAATGTCAATACAGCCGATGAATCTTTAAAGACCAGGCTCCGCTCAAGATCTGACTCATCGTATTTCAAAATCAGTGCTTTTGATTTCAACCTAAGCTCAAACCTTATTTTGGCAACGGACATGAAAAGGCATGTTCAATACTTATCGCTGATCAACAGTACCAAAAAAGATGGGAAGCCATTTTCTTCTGATACCATTATGCAGATTGTTATAAAAGCGGCAGACATCTCAAACGTTACAAGACCACTTCTCACAAGTGCACAATGGGGTTATAGAATAAGTCAAGAGTTTAAAAGTTATGAACTGTTGGACGATAGTTCCGACAAGCAAAGTCCTGAAAAGCTACAAAAGAAGAACAGCCTTGTTTTCATTGAAAACATTGGATCGCTATCTTTAGAAAAATGTATTGAGTTGGATTCTACTATTTGCAAAAGCCAAATTTTTTTCATTGATGTTTTTGCAAAGGAGTTTTTCTACCTGCTTAAAGAAACTTTTAGCAAAGAAAATGCAATATTCAGCGAGTTATGCGATAATTTAAACGATAACTATAGTTTCTGGTCTGATTGTCCTAAAAAATAAAAGGCATTCAAGTTGGAAAAACAATATCGGGTAATATAAAAATCATATTATATATAGTAAATTGAAAAAAGTCATATATCCATCTATCTATCTATTTCACATCTTCGCCTGACTTGACAATGTTGAAAGCTTTCAGCAATTTGTTTCTTGCTCCTAAGGCACTAACACCCAACTCTTCCAATTTTTTATCATCAAACTCAATCATTTCTTGCCACTTGTAGTTTTCCAACACATTTTTATATTTATGTAATCTTAACTTCTTCAACCAAGCAGGAATGTCCTCAAGTAACTCCTTTTGACATAAGATTTCAGGAGTCATGATGTTGTGATTACCACCGGTAGCCTGTGCTGATGTTGGAGAAGCATTACTATTTCCTTGACCAGATGAATCATTATCAGCCCCTGGTTCTTTGCTGACTTGGGGAGACTTAGCTCTTTTAGGAGACATGACTTGGTTCTTATTGTTTCTAGCATTGACAATCATATTGCTTGCTTGGATAGTGGACTGTGCAGTGTAAGCCTTTGGCGAGTACAGCCTAGGGCTGATACTTTTAACATCGTTGCTGTTTACGGGTGTGATTCGCCCGCCAGTTGTTTTGTTTCCTGACAAATAATCATACACTGAGTTAATTTGTTGGCTTTGAAGCTTTGATGCCTTTGGTGTTAAATTGTCAGCATTGCCATTGTTGTTTACAGTGGAGTTTACCCTGCTGATAGTGTCTTCGTCAGATGGCTGGCCCATCAAGTAATCCAGAGAGTTCATTTGCATGTTATCGTAAGCGGCCTGGCTAACCATTGTTTTATGTTGACTTGGAGATATGGCCGCCAACATGTTAGGGTTGTTCCCCATGACAGAGCCATTGATTGATGGCCCAGTCATCATGTTATTGCTGGCAACATGCATCATTGGAATCATATTAGACAGTTGTGGAGCAGACATAGTTGCTGCAATGGCATAGTCATTGTTAATGGACATGACATCATCATTCATATCAAACCCGTTGACATGTTGGTTTTGATAATTCATAATAGGAGACCCCATGTTGTTTGGGGACAAATAGCCTGTTTTTGTTAATGAGTCTAGCTTCATTTTTGTATACTGTAAAACCTCTTCGCTTAGGCTGGGCAATAAATTATCTATAACATTGTTTTGCTCTGCAGAGTTCAAGTTATTTATCCAGTAAATAAAATTGCTCAAGTCTCTGTTGAAGTTGACAACAATGGACCCTCTGTGGTCGTTGCCGTCGTTGACATTTCTTAGCTGCTCCTCGTTGGTGATTGAGATTCGATCGTCGTTGAAATGGTGGTCAGTGTGGTAGTGGTTTTGATTTTTCTTGAAGAAAGGGTTGTCAAAGTTGTTTGTGTTGCTCATGTTGCTGGCCACAGCAGACAGTCTTAAGTCGTTGGAAAACGATTCCATCATGCCCATTTCTACTGATGATAAAGCATTCCCATTTCCTAGCAAAACAGCACCAGGATGTTGTCTAGGAGAATGAAGGATGTTGTCATTATCGGTGTGGGCCTGTTTGCTACTGCTGTCGGTATTTTTTTTCAAATACTGCTTGATAGTAAACCCCATGCCCTTTTTCTTGTTGCTGTTCTTATGGCGATATCAAAAGTTGGTCGTTGTGCGAACAGGGTGAGGTGATTCAGAATACGTTGTGACTATGCTGAATAAAAATATCAAATTCTTACTGGATGATGTAGACTGAGTGGTTGTTTAATGTTCCCTCTTTTCTTACACAATGTTAATGTAGAAACTTCTTTCGAATAAAAAAAAAACACTTCACGATCGTCTACGAAATACAACTAACCATAAACCAGCCAACATTATCAATTATGTTATGAACTTACCAGCAAAACCCATCATATTGGTGAATAAATAGCACTAAGAAAAAAAAAAAAAAAGAAACAGATATATGTCTTGCGGGCAGAGCACAAGCAGTAAAAAATTTTTTATATGTATGTATGCGTATATATCATTTTTAAGTTATGAGAACGTGACCCATGTTTGTTTTGCTGGGAAAGCGCCTCTAAAACAGACTGTATAGCAGCAAGGAAGCAAGCGTCTCATGGAATCAAGGCACAGACGGACTTGGATGTAGCCATCAGGATGCTCATATGCACTGGGGGAGCTACACGATGCAGTCGGCGGTGGACCACCCAAAAGAGGCCTTTGCTCCCTAGTTCACTGTTAAATAATTTACATTCAATTTTTAATTTCATATTCTGCCATGTTGCTTGTTCAGCCTGTTGCCGTGGTTCTGAGTAGCAAAAGAACCCTGTTCAACAATTTTTTCCACGGCACTGTGTAGGGAGGTTTCAAGCTTACTTTTTGGCAAACTTGCTCACCATCTGTTCCAGCTGGACTTTGACCTCCATGTCCAAATCAGCATTTTCAACAATTTCTTCCTCCAAGTATCTCAAAATGTCGCCGACCATTGCTGGTCTGAACATCAGCATGTACTTCAAGGTCATGTAGCCCAGCTGCTGTTTGTAGGGATCAAGAAGGATTTTACTGAAATGCTTTTTGAAAACATCAAAGCTCAGCAACGGCAACCCAGAAAAAAGCTGTATGAACTCTTTCTTGTTGCTATTGTCAATTTTCAGTATCAAATCTTCCAAAGTGACATTTAGCCAGTAGTAGTACTTGTCATAGGCATCTGCATCTTCGTTTAAAAGCTTGTGTTTGATTTTTTTTTTGACAGAAGCCCATTCAGCATTTAACCATTCCAAGATGTAGTTAACTGTCAGCATCAAGTTTTCGTTGTCGCTGGCTGTGAACATTATAAACTCTTGAAGCTGCTTTCTTATCATATCGTTATCCAACTGAGAGCACAGCCTAATGATCATTGAAACATTGGGAGAAGGCTTTCTAATCACACAGTTGTCCAAATGCAAAAGTTTCAGATCGTTGCTATCCTGTTGGGGTTCAGAATCACCAAGTAAACCGTGTTTCTGTCTTGCCTGAATGTCCCTAATAATGCTTTCGTTTTTCATTTCAATTTTGAAAAGATTTTCAATTAACAGTTTCAGTTGTGCTTTCTTCTCGTTTTCATCAATAACAAAATTTTCTTTGGATACAATTTCTCCCTTGGAGTTGTAAATGTATTTAGTGCTGCTCTCATCTTTGGAAACAGATGTGTCTGGAACATCTTTGCCAGTGTAGAATCCAGCTGGCTCCCCTTCTTTGGCAGTATCCTCGCTGTCTTCAACATCAGATTCTTTAGATTCCTGCTCCTCGTAAGGATTGCGCATTCTATTTTCTTTGCTGACAACACCGTTGTTTACTTCTAAGTAGTTTTTGGACACGTCAATAAGCTTGTTCAAAATAGGTTGGAAGGTCAAATCATTGGTGAAAGTGTTTAGACATATTTTCAAAAGCGTGTCATTGTCAACAGATGTCATGTCAAACTGATCTGCAGGGTGGCAGTGAGCATAAATTTGAGAGTAGCCATTTTGTTTTTTCAATTTCTTCTTTTTCAGCTTATCTTTCAAAAGACTAATGTTTTCGTCATAAACTCCTGTTGTGTCTTCTTCATTGCTCTGTGAACCCTCAACGTTACTTGCCAAGTCTCTAAATTTTCTTTTCAGTAAATTGTTTTGTAAACGATAAAGAATGTTCACATTTTTGTTTTTTTTGAACAATTTTAAATCGTTTTCTGATGGGTAAAATGGTTGGTTTAGTCTCCAATCCTTCTTGTTTCTTTTGAAATACTCTTCTTTGCCGTCGTAGTATCTCTTCAGATCATTGATGAATTTCCACTGTTCACCGTTGTAAACACCATTGTTGCCGTTTAAGAAATTGCTTCTCATACTGTTTCTCAAAAAAAGCTTCCAAACTCTTTCCATGTTTCTTTTCTCAATTCTGAAATCAATGACCGTCAATTGAGGAAGTTGCCATTTTTTGTCAATCTTGAATTCCAAAAGTCTTAGGTAAATAGTCTTGTGGAATTGGTGTCTTTGTACAATTACATTGAACAGATTTTCTAAAATGGAGTCAAAAACAGTGTACAGCAAAAAAGGCTCTCTGATTAAAATAGTAAGCAAGTAGATGATAATGTTTCCAGCAATTTTGTCAAAGTGAACTAGTGTGTTTTTTAAGAAAGACGTTTCCTTTTTTGTTAGAAGCAGAGTTCCCAGATTGATATGGTTTCCCAAGGTTAAATCTCCTTCAGTTAAGTTAATAGAAATTTTAAGTAAAAACCCAATTAGCTGAGTCTTGTACAAGGTGTACTTATGTTTCAGAATTAAATCATCATCAACATTTAGTTCATCGCATAACAGTACAGAATCTGAGCTTTTGGAGTTATTAGAACCGTTTTTCTTGCTGCTGTTAAACTGTAAATAAGAAGGAATCTTGGTGTAGCTCTCACACCTCAACAGCTCATGAAGTTGGTTTGTCAGTATAAATATCAAATTGAGCAAATTTTTGGAGTTTTCCTGGAATTCCTCAGTGTCTTTGCCGTCTTGGTCAATGGCCTGTTGATACAGATATTTGGTGAAGTTAGAGATTTTTAATGTAAGAGAAGTTATTAGTTGAGAAATAATAGGCAGTAATACATCAAATGAGGTTAACAGAGAAGAGTTGAGTAGATCGTTGATGACAGGCAAGTACTTGAAAATTTTTTCATTTTGCATGTCTTCAGTCACTTTAAAATTGGTGTTCGTGTCAATAATAAGGTTTTTAAAGAGGTTAATGGTGAAGTCGATTAGTTCGATCTCTGGCAGCTCTTTGAAGTAGTAAGGTGTAGATAGCTGGTCTTCAAGAGAAATCAGTTCGGTGTTGATTAGCTGGAAGGACTTGTCAAGAATCTTGAATAGCAGATCATAGTTTTTGTCTTGCTCAGCATTCAGCCTGGCTGTGTTCAACTCAACAGTGATTGCAAGCTTATATTTTCTAGAATCCATTGTTGTTGCACTGTATGATTAGCAATAAAAAAGTGTAAGTTTTTTTTTTTTTTTTAAAAAAATTTTGGTGTTTAATAACTTGTCAAAAAGAAAAAATGGGCAGTGAATATTTACAACATGTAATGGATAGGAGTGGTATAAGGTTAACTATAGTGCAATTTGGTACCTGTGAGTTGTGATATATAGTCAGTATAGAGTTTTTTGGTTGGTTCTTTGGTGTTGTTTGCTGAAGAAAGTGTTTACTAAGTTGCCCAGTATGCTAATCAGCTCCTGCGTGTACACGGGGGAAAAAACAGTACATGCCTGGAGAGAGCGGGCAGGCAAAAAAAAATTTAAAAAGAAATTATTTTCAGTGGGCGGAAGGTGTGCCGAGCTACCAGGCAGTTGTCCATGCGGGCCAAAACTTAACTGCGCTTTGTCTCGTGGACGATGCGGGTGGCCAACCAGCGCTACCAAGGAAGCAGAGGACGCAAAGCGTCGTCACATGACCGCTGGAGGCCACCAGATAAAGCAGATGAGAAGCGCCAAAAGAGGCATGAGAAGCGCCAAAAGAGGCATGAGAAGCGCCAAACGGCACATGAGAAGCACCAAGAGACGCCTGAGAAGCACCAAAAGAGACATGAGAAGCACCATGAGACGCCTGAGAAGCACCAAAAGAGACATGAGCAGAGCCAAACGTCACCTAAAAAAGAGCCGGGCTGCTCTGCGCAGCCAGCGCTGGGCGCCTCTCGTGGTTTTGCACCGTGGCCAGGACTCGCAGCTGGCTCTGAGCACCACGCGCACTCCGGCTGCACGGTCAGCTGACGCCCCACTGCTCAGCGCTCCTCGCCCAGTGCGCCAGTCTTCTCGCTGTCTATGCTCGTTTCGTTGTTCTCGAGGTCTATAAGGAAGTCGTACATGTCGCTTTTCTTCAAAGCCTCCAGTATGTCCTGTTTTTGCACGGTTCTTCTCTTGTGGCAATCCACAATTGTCCATGCTCTCAGCGTGAGCTCCTGGATGAACACCTCGCAGATCTTGCTGAACAGTATGGGGGCCTCCGCAGATATCATTTTTAGCCTCTCATCCATCTTCATCAACTTCTTTATTCTTGCCAGCGGCAGCTTGCTGTTTCTGAACGGGTCGTACTCCTCGCTTTTCTTGTTCACTATCACTTTTTTCATTTGGCTGTAGGACTCCTTTTCTGTTTTCAGGATCTGCGTCAGCTGCTGGTACACCTCATAGTTCACAGCATTCTTTCCGGTCATCGGAAGCTTGATTGATGTTGCCAAAGACTCGGCGTCTTCGTCCTGAAAACCGTCGTTTTCTGCGTCTTCTGTCTTGGCGTGGATGCTCTCAGTCGGCTCGTCCTTGCTGCCGTTCTCCAGCTGCTCGTCTTTGATGCTATTTTCAGCCGTGTTGTATGCTTCATCATCCGAATTGTCACTGTTTCCGTCCATCTCTATGTTGCTTGTTGAAACGTTCCCAAAATAGTTCAGAAAGTCGGGATTCTGCAGAATCAGCAAATTTTCGTTCAAACACTGTATCTCATCAACAAGGTTCTGCCAGTAATCAATCAGCAGGTCTCTGTACTCTCCTGTAAGACCTATCTGAACATTACGGAAAACATCTTCTTCCCCCTCGATAAGAATCTCGTTCATTCCTAATTCTCCGTAGTTGTTTTCAGCATCATTGATGTTGTCGTCGTTTTCCATTTGCTTGGTTTCTGGGTAAACGTTTGTGGTTTTTGGCTTGCTGTGGTTTATCATAGGTTTTTTGTTTGTTTAAAAAAATAGTCTTGTGACTATTTTATCTGAAGAAATAAGCTTTTGTATACTGTTTATGACACTAGCTTAGGCATTCAGGTTAAATAAACATATAATTTAAAAAAAAAAAATGTGTAAACAAATACAATCATTGATGAAAATCATCTAGGTGCCAATTGGTGATGAGAAAAACAAATAAAACAGTAAATCCGGTTTGACAGCTAAACGTGACAAGTCAATGATCTGAAGAGGTTCAATCTAACTTTATTTTTTATATGTCTTTTTTTTTTTTTTTTTTTTTTAGTAGTGAATCAAATCTTTTAACCCTTATTTATGCTTCTAATTGCTATGTATTTAATGAGAAAAAACAATTTGCTTTCTAGAATCCTAAAACCAATTCACAATCAGAAACTTAAGTAACAGCTAGCTTGATTGCCTATCTTACCGCACCATCATCTCACAGCAACATGAAAGCCGAGTTCCAGTCCTTCAGCACATCTATTTCGGCAATCTTGCCCCCTATTCACGAAAAACCGGACAGCGAGGGCAAGCCGGTTTCGTCACAGGCTAACGAGCATGTCAAACTGATTAACAGTTTATTGTTGTCAGACGATAACACCAACTACGACGAGCCAGAAAACTTTTTGGAAATTGAAATCACAAGCGCAAGAACATACAACCAAGACAACAGCTTCACAACAATTGATAAAAACACTCCCCCAGCCCAAGCCTCCAGCGCGCAAAACAAGCAGGCAGTGTACACTGACTACGAAATAATATGTAGAACCAACATACCTTTGTTTAGAAAGAAAATCAGCAAAGTCAGACGCCGGTACTCGGATTTTGTGTACTTCAAAAAGTGCTTGCTTCAGGAACTGGCAATGAACATAGCAAATGGAAGCGGCGGAAGCAGTGCCAGCAATAACGCAAGCAAAATTAATATTCCAGCAGTACCTTCGAAAATGGTTCTCAACAACAGATTCAACTACGAGCTGATAGTCATAAGAATGTACGAGCTAGAGAAATGGTTGCAAGTAGTAGTTGGTCATCCTCTCTTGAGATCAAATAGCAAGGTTCTTAAAAGGTTTATACAAGAAGAATCGTTTGTTGGCTGATTGTACACGCATTTGCTAGTTCAGCTGCTTAATCTATGGA
>JAJMDM010000165.1:0-44532 GCA_030573555.1 Hanseniaspora hatyaiensis (nom. inval.)
AAAAAAAAAAAATGTTACAGATTTGCATATTTGTTATCATGCTTTGAACGAAATAATATATAGTCTTCAAATACAAGGTAGCATTATGCAAATATAAGCATTTTTTAATTTCTCTCTCAATTTTTTTTTTTTTTTTAAAAAATAAATCTTTGCCATCATATCTCCCATCCGTTTACATTATAAACTATCTTCATTTCAATGATAGAATGATCATTGCATGTGGTTCAATATTCCCCTTTAAATTTAAATTATGTGATTCAAAAGATGTAGTTATTCAAAAAAAAGAAGAAAAAGGTTAATAAAATTAATACCAAGCTTTTTTTATTACCAGTCAGTACAAAGATGTCAAGTGTTGAAAGCGTTACAAAACAGCTATCCGAAATTGGATTTGAAGATGTTAAATTAAAAGAGTTGACTAAAAACAATAAATTGTTAAATATTTTAGAAGCCTTATTAAGTTTGATTGAAACTAAAGGTGAATTGTCTAAGCCCGTTAGAAATTCTATTTACAATTTAGCCGTTTTGTTCAACAAAGATAAAGAACAAACATTACCTTTGGAACTAATTGCCAACAAAAAGGAATTGATTTCTTATATTTTAAAAAACTACTTTTTAACTGAAAATTTAAATAACAACAACGCTGTTACATTAGAAGAAGTATACATATTTATTACAAATAATAACAACGATAATGCTGTTTTAGAATCTACAGAATTTCCAAAATCATTGGAAAAGCAAGCTGGAATTAACTTAAATCTTTCTGAAGGAGACATTGCTGAGAAAATTTCCAAGTATTTGAACGAAACAGTTAAAGATGAATTGACTGAAAAAAGATACACCTTAGCACCAAAAATATATGCTGAAGTTAGAAAGCTAGATGATTTGAAATTTTGCAATTTTGGTGATTTAAAGAAAATCATTGATGCCAATGTTGCTGAAATCTTGGGACCAAAAGATGAAAGAGATGCTCCAAAGCCAAAGGTTAAGCAACCTAAAGCCAAGAAAGCCGGTGCTGAAAAAGCCAGTACCAAAGTTGCTGCTGAAGAACCAAAAAGAAATATGTTCAGCGAAGGGTTTTTAGGAGATCTTCACAAGGTTGGAGAAAACCCTCAATTGTATCCTGAAACTTTAAAGAAGCACTTAGAATTTACCAAAGGTAAGGTCCACACAAGATTTCCACCTGAACCAAATGGCTTTTTACATATAGGACATTCGAAAGCTATCATGGTCAACTTTGGGTTTGCTGCTTTCAACGACGGCCACTGCTACTTAAGATACGATGATACCAATCCTGAAGCCGAAGAACAAAAGTACTTTGACTCCATTTTGAACATGATTCACTGGCTAGGTTACAAGCCTTGGAAAATCACTTACTCATCTGATTACTTTGACCAACTATATCAATTTGCCATCAAGCTGATTGAGTTTAACAAAGGGTATGTCTGTAAGTGTTCCAATGAACAAATAAAAAAGAACAGAGGTATTGATCCTGTAACTGGCCAGCCAGGTGGTGAAAGAGCTGCTTGTGAACATAGAGAACTTCCAATCTCATGGCATTTAGAAGAATTCAAAAAAATGCACGATGGTTTCTACAAGCCAGGTGAAGCCATTTTAAGAATGAAACAAGATCTGTCCAACCCATCTCCTCAAATGTGGGATTTGATCGCATACAGAGTACTTGAAGCTTCTCACCCAAGAACAGGAGACAAATGGAAAATCTACCCTACCTATGATTTTACTCACTGTATTGTTGATTCCCTAGAAAACATAACTCATTCATTGTGTACTACTGAGTTCTATTTGTCTAGAGAATCTTACGAATGGTTATTGGATCAATTACACTTATTCAGAACTGCTCAAAGAGAATATGGAAGATTGAACATCACTGGTACTATCATGTCTAAAAGAAGAATTGCTAAGTTGGTCAACAACGGTATTGTTAGAGACTGGAACGATCCAAGACTATTCACATTAGAAAGTTTGAAAAGAAGAGGTATTCCACCAGGTGCAATTTTGTCATTTATCAACACATTAGGAGTAACCACTTCCTCTACAAACATCCAAGTATCCAGATTAGAAACTTCTGTCAGAAGATTCTTAGAAGAAACTGTTCCAAGATTAATGCTTGTTTTGGACCCTGTAGAAGTTGTTGTTGACAACGTTGATGAGACTTTTGAATTGGAGTGCGAATTACCTTATAAGCAAGGAAATGATGAGTTTGGCAAAAGAACTGTTATATTTGAAAAGAAGATTTTCATTGATAGATCTGATTTCTCCGAAGACACCTCTGATAAAGAGTTTTTCAGATTGACTCCAAACCAACCTGTTGGTTTACTAAAAGTTCCAAAAGTTGTTATCTTCAAGTCTTTGGAAAAAGATGCTAATGGAAAAATTACTAAGATTCATGTCGAATATGACAGCGAATCAACTGTTAAAAAACCAAAAACCTACATTCACTGGGTTTCTTCCAAGTCCTCCTTGCCTGTTAAACAAGTCAGACTTTACAACCAATTGTTCAACTCCGAGAATCCAGCTTCTTTGAGCAGTGAAGAATTTTTGACTGATATTAATCCAAAGTCTGAAATCATTTTAAGTGGTGCTTTGATTGAAAACAACTTTAAAGAAATTGTTGCTAAATCTCCAATTATTACTGACTCTTTGAAGAAGTTGGACTTTTATGTTGAGGAAACCACTGCAGCTTCTGGTAACGAAAGAATAAGATTCCAAGCTATGAGAACTGGCTATTTCTGTGTTGACTACGACAGCACTGAAAGCGAAATTGTATTAAACAGAATTGTTGAATTAAAGAACTAGTGCATATGCCTTATCTTCCAGCTAAAAAAAAAAAAAAAAATAAAGCAGCTTTTAAATAACTGTCTTATCTTGATAGTGCTTACAAGATGATGAATTATCTCATCATCAATGCGTATATATTGTGATTGCTAATATATGAGCGTGTCACATGACTTAGTCCATATTTATATGCCAGGATCCTCTATATTAACATATGTATGCTTATAATTGAGTGAGTAGTATTTAACTTGATTTCATGTAAATTTTTTTTTTTTTTTCCTAGCGTGAAAATAAAAGTTGCTTTTTCTTCTATTTCATCACATGCGTTTATTCTTGCAGGCATTTAACTAGGCTTCATACCAATGCTTATGATTATACCGTTAGGGGGTGATAAGAAATAAATATGAAAACCCATAGCAATATATTTAATACTACTATAACAAAAACATAAAATGTCCGGAAGACAAGGTGGTAAATTAAAACCTTTAAAACAAAAGAAGAAACAACAATTTGAAGACGATGACGATGACAAGGCCTTCAAAGAAAAGCAAAAACAAGAACAATTAGCTAAGAAGCAAGTTCTTGATGCTTTGAAAAACAAGAAAGGTGGCCCAGTTCAAGGTGGTATCAAGAAGAGTGGAAAGAAATAGAGTTTTGTTTGCAGCACCAAACATCCCATGCACTCTTTCTATTTTTACACATTTCAGAATGTCTTTTCATTTTTTTTCTTATTTTTTATTTTAGCAGGCAGATTTGGATGTTCAAGACTCATTCAGCTCAGCTATGGCTACGTATTTATATAAATATGTGAACGACTTTGAAACAATTTGAATTCTTTTTCAGTATTCTTGATACTGTTCTTCTAAACTAGTTATGAATTATTGCATGATCGGATATAAGCGACTTTCAGCAGACAAATGAAGAGAGAAAACCAGCAAAACGGATTTATTCTTACATGTGTAATTTTTCATGAGGTAAATTTTTTTTTTTTTTTTTTAATCTTGCATGTTTAGATCAAATGTAGGGGCTTTTGGTAAATGTGAATGTTGATTCAAAGAGTTAATATTTAATAGCAAAGTATAAAAAAAACCCCCAAACAAAAACAAACACGTTTAACTAGAACTTTGCAGTGATTGCTGATAAATTGCTGAAAGCACGTTAAGAACAGCATACTCAACCCAAGAAATAAGTAAAGATGTCTTTAAACGTTGTAGGCACTGATGCCTCTATCACAAAGTATAAAATAGTCTTTCTAGGCGAGCAATCCGTTGGTAAAACCTCTTTGATTACGAGATTCATGTACGGATCGTTTGATCCTAAAAACCAGGCAACAATAGGAATTGATTTTTTGTCAAAAACAATATACCCAGACTCAGATGAAAATAGTGGAAAAGTAATAAGATTGCAACTATGGGATACTGCTGGCCAAGAAAGATTCAGATCTTTAATTCCATCATATATCAGAGATTCAAATGTTGCCATTTTAATATACGACATAACATCCAAGTCCACGTTTGAGTATTTGGATACTTGGTACGAAGACATCAAGCAGCAAAAGCATGACTTTGAAAACCAATTAGAGTCAGGAGAATTTGTAATTGTTGTTGTTGGAAACAAATTTGACTTATCCGAAGAAAAAGAAAGCAGCGAAGACGAATCAAGCGACATCAAAAGACAGGTAACTTATGAAGAAGGAGAAAGAAAAGCAAAAATATTTGGTGCCAAAATTTTCATGGAAACTTCTTCTAAAACAGGATACAACGTAAACCAACTTTTTAAACAAATAGGAGATATCTTGCCTGATTTTGACAGCAAAAAGCTTTTGGAAAATAACGATAGCAAAGGAAATGTCATTGACCTAAGTAAAAACTCAGAGGAAGAAGAGCAATGCGCATGTTAATTCATATTCATAACATAGTAATATATAAGACTAAAATTGGATTTTAGAGCTGTTGAGATTACATTATATAATGTATATATTTTTACAACAAAAATAAAATAAAGAGCAAATAACCAAAAGGCTAAACTTTTTATAAACTGCATCTATGTATATATGTCTAAAAAAGTTTTAAATTATAAACTCGCTTACAAATAGCGTAAGCTATCACCAACACAGGCTACATACTTTCAAACCCAGTCTCCTTAAATCCACCCTGGTCCATAAAAACCATTTTACAAACTTTGGATAAAACTTCACATTGAATAGGCTCTAGCGGAAACTTTTCTCCATCAACGGAAATGACAGTCTTATTGACATGGGGTATCAATCTAAAAGCCTGAACTTTTAGATGAGTAACTTCAGGCTGGATCACATGGTGGCCTTTATCCAAATTTAATAATATAGATGCCATTCTCGTTATTGATGTTTTAGAATCTGATATAACAAGGTCAATGTATGAATCGTTGTGAATAGCAG
The DNA here is from genome assembly GCA_030573555.1 of Hanseniaspora hatyaiensis (nom. inval.). Taxonomy (NCBI): domain Eukaryota; kingdom Fungi; phylum Ascomycota; class Saccharomycetes; order Saccharomycodales; family Saccharomycodaceae; genus Hanseniaspora; species Hanseniaspora hatyaiensis (nom. inval.). Next base: position 5,210 of record JAJMDM010000165.1, read on the forward strand.
CTGGGAAGAACTTGCAATCAGGAGCAATGTATGGCATTTTACCACCATAGAATATGTTTAGGTTTCTGGTAATTTTCGGATCCAAGAGACACCAGGATGTATCAGGCAAGTCATTGGTTTTAGTGTCTGCTAAGAAATATTTTGGAAGAAGATCTTTTTCGCTTAAATCTTTAAACTCCTGGTTTCCATCAAATGTGTAGACATTGGCCATTAGCTCTTCATCAAAAATTCCTTTCCCCGAATGCTGGTCTCTGGTCTTTTGTTTCAAATTCTCTAAAAAGTGCTGTTTGATTTCTTGTTTGCTTTCCTTACCAAATTTAACCATAACATCACAAGGATATCTTTTTTTTCTAAGGACTTGAGCAGTAACCCCTAACTCAAATCTAGAGGGGCCGATAAATCTCAAGTATTCTGTGTTTATGTCACTTTCTGCTATGATACCATATGCTTGCGACAAAAACGATACTCTGGTGTTTTGTGCTATCTCTTCGTCGTCTATTTGATCAAAGTTGTCTTTGTATGATTCTTGTTGAACAGTCATTAAATCCATTTGCTCAACTCTGCCTTTAAGAATACTTAATGTCGCCAAAGAAGCGTTATTCGTTCCATAACAGGACAAAGACAAGGCATTACCAGACCCACATGGAATTTGGGATATCACTAGCTTTTGAAATATTTCTTTTCTGTCTGATCTGTGGTAAATGGCATTCAGAACTTCATGAGGGATACCATCGCCTGAAGCACAACAAATGATGTTATACTTCAGTAAGTCTGGATGGTTTTTTACAAAGTGATATGCTTCTCTGTGATAGGTTGTTTCTTTTATATGAATTTGGGCTTTAGATGAAGCTAACAATATAGGCTTCGATTTTGAATGAAACAGTTTGTTAGCTTTTCCTTTCCCTCCATTTGGATTAATAATGACTAATATTTTGTTTCTCTCAACTGGGTTTGGATATGATTTAAACAAAATCAGCTCTTTAAGAGTAGGCGGAGGCCCATTGTTTTCATCATTTTCTAAAGCCTCGTAGCCACACATTTTAATAATGTTTTGGTACTCTTCGTAAGAGCATCTAATTATAGAAGACCTTGGTATGACATCTGATCTTCTGTTTTTAGCAAAAACAATCTCAACAATAAAATCAAAGTTTTTGATTTCGCCAAAATTAGGATTGGTTGTTTCAAGCTCATAATCTGTCCAGTTTAGCACTTTACAGTTTAAAATATTTCTAAAAGGAATCATTGAATTATTAGGCAGCTCAACTGTTTTTAATTTCAAATCATTTCTTGATACCGATTCAACACCAGGCTCTAACGTATCATTTAAAACTTCGTCACCAACCAAGTTCTCCACTGAACTTATGTATTTTTCTTCGGCTAGCAACTTGCTTCTTTCTTCCGGGTGATCCAGAGTTGTCAAAGAGTTTGTAGATAAACAACTCATGCAAGATATTATAGACAAAGTGTCATCTTTGCCGTCGTACACATCATCATATTCATAGTCATCATCGTCGTCATCTTGCAGCAGACTGATCGACTCATAAGTTTGTTCCAATTCTGGATTTGCACTTGAAGTTAGTGTTTTCGACTCGTTTTGCTTATCAAAATGCTGTTTTTTCAAGTTTTCAAAATCTGGCAGTGTTGCTAAATCTTTGACAATAATTCCTTTCTCATTAAAAAAAAGTCTGTTTTTAATGAACATTTTCAGAACTTTTTTGATAGATAGCCTTCCATATGTTAGTTGTGATTGATCCATAGGTGGGTTATTATTTATGCTGTTTGCGGTTCTGTTCCCAATTTTGTTAGAACTTACACTAGGACAGTAGATGAACTGTTCAGGTTGTGTGTAACTTTCTGATTTGTTGCTGCTGTCGGCCGGAGAAGGTATTTGTTCTTCAAAGCTTTCACGGTTGCTTATTTTAAGCTTTGATAACGGTTGTTTTTGTAAATCTTTTTTCCTGCCACCACTTGTAGTAGTAGAATCCATTGTTGGAAAAACTCTATTTATCCACTAAAAATATTGAACAAGAATTTGAAAACCTGAGATAATACAAAACAAAAAACTCAATTGGCAGCTTGTATCTCAGGAACAGATTTCCTAATGAATGTTTATGGGGTTGTAGATTTGTGTTTCTTTAATTCACTAACTTCTACTGGTCCTATTTTTAAAATTTTATTAGTTCGGTAAATAAAAGAATCAGTACGATCAAAAAAAAAAAAAAAAATTAAAAAAAAAAAAACCATAACAAATCTTGAAAATTAAATAAAAAAAAAAAAAACTTGTTAATTATTAACGTCTTCAGTGCTTGAGTCACATGAGTATGACCGTTTGTATTATATACCGGTTTAATCATAAATATTCACATTTCCATATCGCCTTTTATTCTCTTCTTTCTTTCTTTTTTCTTGACTCATTAGGCTATGAAATCTTTAATTAATAGCTTAAACAGCTGCTCACTGTGCATTTTGACTTCTCCCTTGAAGATATCCAAAGACTTGTTTGTGACACTTAAGTCCAACAACGTCAGCAGGACGACCTTGTCCTCGATTATTTCATGCTCGCTTCCCTTTTTCATGCTAAACACATAGTTCTTCCCATCGCTTGTTGAGACAGTGAATGTTATACTTGGGTATTTAACGCCACCGTTTCCAAAGTAGTTGACAGGCAAAACCTTCATGTTTATGTTCTTGCAAGCAAACACGATTTTGTTTTCATGCAGCTGCTTTAGTGTGTAAACTCTCTGTAAGGAATTAGCAGCGGCCTTTTTTTTGTCCTTTGAAGATCTGAATTGCAATCTATGCTTCTTAACTGTTCCTGAATTGTTGAAGTTTGGCTTCAAACCGCCAATAAATGTGTTGAATGCTTTTTCAAGTGTTTTCAAATTTTTTGTTGTGTCCATTAACTTCTCAGATAGCACATCTAGTGTAGACTCAACTATTTTGATCTCATCCTCATTTTTTTGCTTGAAGTACTGATGTGTTTTCAAATTACTTGTTATTTCATTCAACAAAGCTTGATACTTTTTATTCTTGTCAATCAAGCCCAGTCTATCAAGCTCAACCAGCTTTTCAGCAACTATCATTTTCAAGTCAAGGTAATTCACAGACTGCTCATTTTTAAAAATACTGTTCGTTTTTATTATCGACTTGTCATTTTTTAGCAATTGCTGTAAAGTGGCCTCACACTCTTCTTCCTCAAACTCATTATCTTCATGTGTAAGCATGCTAAAAACGTTGTCCATGTGCTTAGGGTTGACAACTTGCATTAGTACCACTAAACCCCACATTACTGAGTTAAACAGTGGTTTTGATCTGTTTGAAACATCTGATAACACATACGATGATGGGTTAAGCTTTAAATTAATAAGCTTTGAACTTTGTTTGAAAAACTTGCTGTTGTACATGTCATCTTCACATTTTGATAAAACCGTCAAAATACTTGCAACAGGGTCATGTTCTGGCAATGTTTCTTCTTGGTCATCTAGAAAGTGTTGAATTTCAAGCAAGTATTTTGCATTAATAGTTAAAACAGGAGGAGAAACTAATTTCATGTCTCTGTATAACATTTCATCAATCAATCTTTGGAAATCAGGTGGAATTATTAAAGTATTCAGAATAGCAGCAATATCGTTACCTATTTCTTCAACATAAACATTCAGCTGTTGATAGTAACCTTTAAACTTTCTCATAGCAAAAACTGTTGACAAAGAATTACTCAAAATCTTCATATTATTTTTGAATTCAAATCCTACAGCAGGTGGCTCAGAAGAATATAACTCAAAATGTAGTAAGTAATCGTTGATGAAACCACCAATTAATATCTTGGAAATACCTTCTAAAGCATCAAATTCATCGTCAGTCTTACTAGAAATAACGTGGTAAGACTTAGTGCACAAATGCAGGATTTCAATAGGTAACGAGTCTAAATGATCAATCACTACATGCTGAATTTCTTCAATGAAGTTCCATAAAGATATCATGTTAGAAACATATCTTTCTTTAACCGCTGGGATTTCAATAGCATCTTTTGCTGTCATATCAGTATCATTTGATTTTACAATTTGATGGTAAATCTTTAGCGGATCACTTTCAAACGACAAGTTTTCATTTAAAGTCATCATTTTTATTTTCTCAACAGTTTCAAAAAGCATTCCATTTAAGAAATCTCTTTTGCTGGCCAATAAGAATGTGTGCAATTGTCTTTTCCATGGTAAGTTTACATCCTGATTGAACAAAAAGTCTTCTAGGTTAGTTTGCTTTTCAATTTCAAAAGTAAGCAACTCAGTAATTAATTTTACAACCAAAACCGATTCTCTGTTTCTAATCGAACCATCATTTTGATAGAAGATAAGCTTTATGAATTTTTCAATTTTTTCTACGTTGTCATTGTAAAAGATTTTAAAGTAAAAAGGATCATTTTGCAATAAGTACATCAATTTTTCAAAACTTTTCATCATTTCTAAAGCCGCCATAGAGTTTCCAAAGCTGGAATCACTTTCGTGTATCAGCTTATTCAAGATTTTATTTGTGTCGTTGCTTAATGTTTCCATTAAGTCGAAACCTTCAATATTGTTTTTCAAAGTAACCAACTTTTTGGTCAAAACCATTAAATTGTTTTCTTTTTTAATAATATCCAAGTTTGTAGAATCAATAACATCCTTCATGTTGTTTAGCTTATCTTCAGATTCATAAACAGGTGTTGTGCCATTTAACAGATGCGCAAATTTAGCAACTGATTTAAGCTGTGGATTTCCGGAATTCATCAAATCGTCATAAGCTCTTTTAACTATCCATTTCTTAATGTTTTTTTGAATAACAACTACATCAGATACATTACTCGTGTAGTGATGCTTCATGCTTTTCAGCTCATCTCTTTTTAACTTTCCTCTAATAAGTGATTGAAGCTGTTCAGAAAGGTCACTATCATTTTGATCTATGTAATTTGTGACCACCTCAAAGCAGTATCTGGTTAAAACACCTTTGATGTTTGATTGTAAAGAAATGCATGTTGTGTCAAGAAGCTCTAATTCGTACATTTGTTTGTACAAATAATTTCTTAAATAAGCGCCTTTAATATGACCAGCTAGTGAAGCTAAAATTCCAGAATTGACAACTAAAGTTTTATCTTGAATTTTATTTATATTCTTTTGAACCAACGTTGATCTAATCAAAGATTGAACAGCAACTATATTAGATTCATGGGTTTTCAACGTATGAAGTTTAATATTCAATTTAGCTCTAAAATATTTGCTTTTCAAAGTACTTTGCAACTTAACTAATGCATCAAACTCAAAGCCTGCATGTTTTTTTTGAGCTGATCTAATTATTGTTCCTTTAATTAGTGACTGAATATTAATAACATGTGGTAAAAATACTCTTTGTCTCGATAAGGTTGAAATCACTTGAGATCTAACTAAAATTGCTTTAATGTTGTTATTAATCGATTCAATTTCATACTTGTTTGTCAGTAAGCTAAATAGAATTTTATGGTGGTGCTTTCTTACAATCTCACCTTTTATAATAGATTGAAGCGATATTAACTCAGTATTATGATAATTGTTTACTATAGGCTTAAAAGTTTTATTGGCTCTTATAAAGTGCCCTTTAAAGCATGCTTGTAATTGAATTAATTTATCTTCAAACAATTCAACTTTAGAGTCTATATCAAACTTTCTGTATCTTACCAAGCTTGCTCTTATTAAAGACTGAAATTGAACTACACAAGTTTCAAACGAAGAATTTTCAGTTGGCATTTTATTCCCATTAAAATGATCTAAACTATTTGTTGCTGAGTACAAAGTAGCAGATGAGTACTCAGACATGTTATCAGCCTGTGTAGCCAAGTGTTCTTCGCCATTTGCTAACCTTGCACGTCTTCTTCTTCTTCTTGGAGAGGAAAACTGAGAAGAAACCGATTTAGCATAATATGATAAATTTGTAGCATTTTTATCTTCCTCAAACCAAAGATTTGGAATATCATTTGCATCGCCAAGGGTTACAGAACTGCTAATTGAAGGTTCATAATGTTTTTGATAACCAGCACCTGCTCTACTACTTAGTTTTGTAGAGATTTGATTAAGCAAAGATGTGGTCATGATGTCAGGTGTATGATCAAGCTCTATGTCATCAGCTTCTAATACTGGTAAAGATGCTGATTTTTCTTTTGCTTCAAAATTATCATCATATTTACTACTTTCAAAATGCTTTGTAATTATTTCTTGTTCTAACTTGTCAATGTCCAGAGTAAACTTCGACTTATTTTCAAGTTCTTGAATTATTTTTGTTTTACTGTCTTCTAAATCCTCATTATGGCTATCAAAATTGTATCTGTTAGCCACGCTTGATTTGTGATCATTAGCATCATCGAAAAACTCGAAAGCTTTAACTCCACCCATGTTACTTAACTTTCTTTTAGCTTGTGTTAACTCTGCAGAAGAAAATTGAATTTTGCCATACAAATTTGGCATTACTGTCAATTTATTAGCGTAGGTTCTAGTTTTGTTTAAAGTTGAGGCAATGCAATGAATAGTTTCAATGACGCTGGCAAAGTTTTTATTTTCATAAAGATCAACGGATTCAAATTTGAAATGATCAGGTATTTTCATTTTAAAACAAAAATGTAAAAATAACTCAATGTTTTCCATTAATAAATATGGAAATTTGCAATCCGCTGGATGGACAACTATGTTTTTGTTATTTTCAAGTAATTTTACCACAGTAGCTAAATAAACACCATTTTTTAAAAGGTTGTTGTTTATCAAGTCTATTGGCGACTCTGGCAGCTGTTTTAAATCACTGTTTTTGATAATGTTGTTAATCCAAACTTGAGCTTCTGCTACTCTGCATAAAAACACATATGTTCTAGCTTCTTGCTGATTTAGATTAGACACATCAAAGTTTGCCAATTTGATACTTTTTCCAATGCTATTGCTAGGATTTAAGCTACTGCTATAAAATGGTTCTCTTTTTGGTGATGAAATTGCTGATTTAAATTCTGTAAAAGTTAGAGATTCATCTTTTTGTTTGTATTTAGAAGGAGAAGAAGATGTACTTAAAGCTGAAAAGTTACTTATTTTTTTAAAAGGCGAAGTTTTGTTTTCTTTGATGACATTAATTTTTTTACTTGAAAAACTATTAGACACTTTTTGTGGAGAAGATCTATTGGATTGTGGTTCTACCATTAGCCCGGTATTTTGCAAAGAGTCTAAGTACCTTTGCTTCATTGGTGAAATGTTAACAACATTGTCTCTTATGCTCGATGATTTTTGGGGTGACCCTAGAAGTGTTGCTGAAGATCCCATTTTGTGTTACTCTTATTTGCCTAAAAAAAAGAAAGAAGAAGTTACACAGCTGTACCTGATATGTATGTAAAATAAGGTTTATATTAAGTATCCGACACAAATCGTGGTCTAGTTCTTGTGTAAAAAAATGTTGAATTCTATTGGTTGGTTGCTGAAATTCTTTTTTTTTTTTATTCTTCCTTACTCCTTTTTGCTTTTATCTACAAAATGTAAAATCAATGTTTAGAACTATTAAAATACTTAGCAAACATACCCTTTATTTGTCTTTTTTTTTTTTTTAACAAAAAGAAAAAAAAAATATCCTTTAACTAATAACCTCCAATTAATAAGTATAAGTATCTATTAAATCATACGAAACATCACTTTCTCAACCAAACAGCTGTAAACACTCCTAGTATTAAATGAGATATGCCATTTATTGCTTTGAGTTAAACAGTATGGTGAATTTTTTTTAAAAAAAAAAAAAAAAAAAGTAAACAAATTAAAGTATGCAAACATTTATTGTTTACAGGGATTCTTCCAAAACAAGTAATTGTTTTTTTTTCCAGTTGTACAACGACGGACATAACATACTGTTAACAAAGCTTGTCTGGTTAACGGAAATAAAAAAATATATAAAAAAAAACAAGAAAATAAGGAACTCCAGATTTGATCTACATGTATGTAAATTAATAAAACACATCAGCCTAATAGCCAAAGTTAAGAAGCGGTTAATAAAAACTCATTAAACTATAACTTGTTTATAAGATTTTTTTCTTTTTACATTTACAAAAAAAGCCAACTTATATATAGTGCCGTACATTAATTTTTTAGTTCATTAATCAACTTCTTCCATTTCGTTTTCTTCTTCAACTTCTTCAACTTCATCGCCTTCGGTTGGGTCTGGTAATTCAGAAGACTCTTCAGAGTCAACACCTAAACCTAAAGAGATTAATCTGTTAATTCTGGTAGCAAAAGAAGATGGTTCGTCTAAAGAGAAACCAGAAGTCAATAAAGCAGTGTCAAATAGTAACTTAGTTAAATCTAAAACAGTCTTAGATTCAGCTTCACCACCGTTAACTTTATTGGTTAATTCCTTGATGATAGGACTCTTTGGGTTAATAACAAAGATTTTCTTGGAAGACATGTAGGAAGCCATGGAGTTGTCCTTGAAAGATTGAGCCTTCATGATTCTTTCCATATTAGCAGACCAACCAAATTGGGCAGTTCTGATAGCAGCTGGAGAGTCACCTAAAGTGTCAGAAACAACAACCTTTTCAACCTTTTCGTTTAAGATTTCCTTTAATTTGTTGGTTAATGGTTCTAGTCTCTTAGCTTCTTCTTCCTTGGCCTTCTTTTCTTCTTCGGTTTCTTCAAGTTCAAAGTCCTTGGTGATATCAACTAATTTCTTACCGTCGAATTCTTTCAATTGAGAGATGGAGTATTCATCAATTGGGTCGTCTAAGAACAAAACTTCAAAGTTCTTGGCTTTCAAAGCTGGCAAGAATGGAGAGTTTTCCATAGACTTAATGGATTCACCGGTTAAGTAGTAGATGTTCTTTTGGTGTTCTTTCATTCCAGTAACGTAATCAGTTAAAGAAGTAAATTCACCGTTAGATTGGGATGATTGGTATCTTAATAACTTAGCTAAAGCTTCTCTGTTTTGGTCATCTTCGTGAATACCCAATTTCAAAGACTTAGAGAAGTTGGTGTAGAAAGTCTTGTATTGCTCTTCATCTTCAGATAATTCTTGGAAGGTTTCCAATAATTTCTTGATGATGTTTTTCTTGATGACTTTCATGATCTTGTTTTGTTGTAACATTTCTCTGGACAAGTTCAATGGCAAGTCTTCGGAGTCAACAACACCGGTAACAAAAGATAACCAAGATGGGATTAAATCAGTAGCTTCATCAGTGATGAAAACTCTTCTAACGTATAACTTGATGTTCTTTTGCTTCTTCTTGGATTCAAACAAGTCAAATGGAGCTCTCTTTGGAATGAATAAGATAGCCTTGAACTCTAATTGACCTTCAACAGAGAAGTGCTTGACAGCTAATGGATCTTCCCAGTCGTTGGAGATAGACTTGTAGAAAGCGTTGTATTCTTCTTGAGTAACTTCAGATGGGTTTCTGGTCCATAAAGGCTTGGTTTTGTTTAAAACTTCTAGTTCTTCAACAATTTCCTTGATCTTTTCAGTCTTTTCTTCAGTTTTGTTTTCTTCGTCTTCAATTTCTTCAATCTTTGGCTTGTCAGTAGCTTCTTCGTCTTCTTTCTTTTCTTCAGCTTCTGGTTCTTCCTTCTTAACTTCCTTTTCAACTTCCTTGGTAACCATTAATTCAATTGGGTAAGAAACGAATTCAGAGTGTCTCTTGACAACTTCTTTGATTTTCTTTTCTTCTAAATATTCTAATTGATCACTCTTCATGAATAATCTTAAAATGGTACCTCTGCCAATTCTTTCGTTAGATTCGTCTTTGGTAATTGTGAAAGAACCACCAGCATTGGATTCCCAAATGTATTGGTCATCGTCATTGGACTTGGAAATAACTTGGACCTTGTCGGCAACCAAGAATAAGGAGTAGAAACCAACACCGAATTGACCAATCATGGAAACATCAGCACCAGCAGATAAAGCTTCCATGAAAGACTTGGTACCAGACTTGGCAATTGTACCCAAGTTGTTGATCAATTCAGCCTTGGTCATACCAATACCAGAATCTCTGATTTCCAAAACGTTTTGTTCTGGCTTTGGAGTGATTCTGATGAACATGTTTGGCTCGGTTTCTAGTAAAGACTTGTCAGACAAAGCTTTGTATCTGATCTTGTCTAAAGCATCAGAGGCATTAGAAATCAATTCTCTCAAGAAAATTTCCTTGTTAGAGTAAACGGTGTTAATGATTAAACTCATTAACTGAGTAATTTCAGCTTGAAATTCGTAAGTTTCAGAAGACATTTTTGGCTTGATATTTTACTGATTGGTTTTTTTCTTATTTTTTTTTTTTTTCTCTTGTTTCATTATTCAAACGACACCTTTTGAAGATGATTTTGATTCAGCATGTGTCTATATATAATCATCTCTACCCCCCGCAATGTTACACAAGAATCGTGTTCAGAGTTAAAATCTTAAAGATACAAAGTTTCTAGAAAAAAAAAAAAAAATTTTCCAGTGTAGATTTCCACATAAAAAAAATATGTATATATTGAAAAATAGAACTTTCTAGAAGTTCTCGTCTTTTTCAGTTTAATTAACTTATATAAATACATAAAACTACATCACGTGAGCATTCGGAAAAGCGACCTTAGAAAAGGATAATGAGTATGTGCACGTGAAGCCATCACAGAATGAAATTGCAGATGCTTAACGGATCTTCAATGCATTCAGCAATGAATCATTAGAATCTTCTTCAAGCTTGAACGTTTCATTCCATATCTCATCAATTATAGACAGCAGCTTGTTTATCATATCAATCGCAACGTCATCAGTTTCTTTCACGTCCCTGTTGTACTTGAGCATAGCAATCAAAGACTCATACTCGCTAAAAGATATGACAAAGCGATCTAAGCCCGAGTTGTACACCATGTCGTTCAGCAAGTAAATGCTAGCTCTTCTTAAGATTTTGTAGCTCTCATCCGTCTCATCAAACTCAAATGTCAAAATTCCTTTAATACATGAAAAACAATCAATCAGCTCTCTTTCGGTCAGCAAATCCATGTTCACTTGAAGCAATATACCTAATATGGACATCGCTGACATTCTCAAACGATTGTCAATATCTTTGGAGCTGCTCGCATTTATCTTGCCAATAACTATGTCAAACATGGCGTGTAGATTTTTATCTTGGTTCAGCAAATATTTCTTGCTTTGAAATGCCTGGGATAAGACTTCACCTAAACGCAATGCCTCTTCAAATGATATCTTAAGCATAGAATCTTTTTTTCCGTACTCTTCATAGAGTCTCATTAAATATTCCAAGCTCTTTTCATGTGCGCACAAAATGACAAGACCTCTGATACTGTTTAAATAAACAAAAGGTTCTTCGTTTTTCATTTCTGATAGATGCAGTTCTAAAACAACTCCATAGTCAACAACTGATGACTTCTTCAGCAACAGGTCTCTAAGCTCATACAGTCCTTGTGCTTTTACAGGAGGCAAAGGATCATTTAGGTTATCAAGAGCCTGTTTCAACAGCTTTTTGTCCAAATGCTCTTCGCTCTCAATTGCATCCTCAGCGCCTTGTGTTTGCCCACGTTGAGACTTTGACTCCACAACTCTGGATATTTTGCTTAATAAGCTCACTGATTCTTTGGAACTGCCATATTTTTCAGCAAGAGTTTTAGAAATTTTCTGTAAATTGTCTAAGCTTTCCTTCGTGAAAGCAGATTTTTCTTCTATGATAAAAGATAGCAGCTTCAAAATCATGATAAAAACATTTTGATTGTTTGCTGATGCCTTTTCATCTTCATCATCTGATTCATCATCACTGTCCAAAACTTCTAACGCATGAAAGTAATTTGGCAGGTTTAACAAATCTTTGATAAATACTAAAATGTCTTGGGGATTCCCTGCAATAGCATCTTTAAAGTACTCTGTCTCTATCAAACTGTTTAAGATTTTTAAATCATTCAATTGTAAAAATATGTCAGGGTCTTCCTTGTTGTCGTTGCCATATGAACCACACCATCTTTTTAAAACTGTTATAAAAACATTAGAAATAATATCTTCATTTTTGGACATAGATTCTAAAATTTTCAGAATAAGTTCATTTTGAACATCCTGTATTTTAATAAAATTCTGGAGGCTCTGTATTTTAGCGTTAACAGATTCATTTTTATCAAAGCTGCTGGTAATTTCAGGCATAAAACTTAAACAAAGTAACTTGTTATCACTGGTCAATTGAAGTTTTCCAAATACATCAGTTTGCAGGTCAAAGTTGTAGTTTGTTATTAAATAGTTCAGCAGATACCATTTTCCGTTAGAGCATAGTAAATAAAACTTTAGTGTGCTAATCAAACTGTTAATGTATCCTTCGTTTATTACATCAGTGTCAAACTTATTTCTTTTATAATTGACATATATGAAATTAGCATATCTGTAAAGAACATACATAAAATCATATTCGCTGTTAAACTCCATCATAGATTGCACAAAATTGCTGTCATTCTGTCTGGTAAGGGTAATAAAAACATTCATCTTTTTGATTAATTCACTCGCAGAGACAACTGATTCAGTGTTTTTAAATTTTTTGAAAAAGATATGCTCGTTTGTCAGCTCTGCAAAAAAGAAGTCATTAATGATCTTGACGTTTTTATTGTATAATGTTGACAAAATGTTGACTAGCCCAATAATTACTATAGAACTTTCCTCCAATTCTAAAAGCTCAAAAATTTGTTTGAAAAGTATTTTAAAATACTGTTTGTTTGTTTTGCAAGCACTAGGTTTTTTGAGTATAAGTTCGTTTAAATGAGCTATTTTGGTTAAATCAATATCTTCATTGTCCTTACTTTGAAGTATAAACTCAATTAAAGATTTTAAACCATCATTTTTATTCAGCACAAGATTGGAGAGTTGTTTTGACACTAAGGTTTGTGTCTTTAAATGGTTTTTTAAGTAATTTATCCAGATGGAATAATTTGCATATAGTTCGTAGGTGTTTCCTAGATTATCTTCTAAAACAGCAACTTGTTTTTCAAAAAACTCAGCTTTGGTATCTTCACTGATTAAATAAAATGAAGCAATGATCAAATCGTAATAAAAATTGGTTAGCTTAATGCACTTTAGAAAAGAGTCGCTGATAGCGCTGTTACGCTGGTTTTTTGTGAACAAATAAATTAGGTTCTCTAATGTGTACTCTAGCAAACCCAAATTCTCAACTCTTGAAGTGCTATTGAAAGTTCCGTATATACTCTCTTTACTTCCGTTGATCAGGTATGCTTGTGGCCTGATAGATCTAGGCAAAAATCTGTAAACCAGTTGTAGTGTTATGAATTTGGTAAATCTGTCGATCAGCTTCATGTCGTTTAAAGACAACATGAAAGTGGTGCTGTCATGCGTGTTTGCCTCTTCGCTATTTATAGCATTGATAAGGCCAGCAGCAACTTTGAGTACCTTTTCATCAATATATTCCTTGTTGATAACAACTTTGTCGTGGTTTTGCTCCAGGTTTTCTACAATCTCGTAAAAATCATTGAAATACACATCCAAAGCGCTTTTCTGTGAAAAAAATTGTGGACGGTTTCCTAAAGAGTTTTTGATCTCATCTACAATCTCTTCTTTGTTTTTAGACATTATGAAATATGTTTCTGGGTGGTTGCTTTTTTTTTTTTAGTGTACCGTTGGTTTTATTTGGTTATTTAAAAAACATTCCATGCATTTAGAATCTAACCTGGGCATCTGCGATGTATATCGTGAATAGAAGAAAGAAAAAGAGAGAAAAGCTTGTAGTGCTTTTAAAAAACGCTACACGGAGTTGCAAGCAGAATTTCACGTGATCTAGCAGTGTGAACTTTTTTTTTTCTTTTTCGGATTTTTTTTTTTTTTTTTTTTTTTTTTTTTTTTTTTTTTTTAAATCTACAAAAATTTAAAAAAAACGATGCAGACTTAAAGAATTAAGAATGAAATTTTGTCAAAAGCTAGCTCTATACAATTAAATATCCAAAAACCTATATACTTAGAAAAACCAAAAAGATAGCCCCATTTAAAACTTACTAGTTTTTTTTTTTCTTTTTTACTTAGGACCAAATATATTCCAGAATGAGCGAAACCAAAGAAGACAATACCAGATTTCAAAAATTAGATGCTGAAGATAAAGTGTCTGTGGTTTTAGATGCAAGATACGGAGATCTAGACTCCCTTAAAGAAATATTTGAGGACATGATTGACTCTTCTTTGCTGATCACTGATAACATTGTTGATGACAACCAAAACACACCACTGCACATGGCTGCTTGTAACGGCCACTTAGACATAATCAAGTATTTGTTAGGTTTGCTGAAGGAAAACAGCCTCGTTGGCGATGAAGAAATATACAAATGGGTCTCAGCAAAGAACAGCTCTGGTAACACAGCTCTGCACTGGGCCACTCTGACCAACCAGCTAGAAGTCATCAAATACTTGTGTGAGAACTGGAAAGCCAGCCCACTGATCCAGAACAGCATGGGCCACGACTGTATATTTGTTTCTGAAACCAACCAGCTGTCTGAAATAGAAACATACTACTTGGCCAATTACGACATTGAACCTGAAGAAGAAAGCGACGATGAAGATGAGCAAGACGTAAAATTCAGCAGTGAAGACGTTGAGTACAAAGAAGGAACTGAAATCAACGAGATGACCAAAGATGCTCAGGAAGCCCTGAAGGAAATAAGCATTTCCAAGGACTAAGCCAGCGTGTTTGTTGCTGTGGAGTGGGGCTCATTGTGTTTTTGGCTTCAGGGCCCGTTTTCCGTCTGAATGCCTTACAACTGGGCAGCTTCCCATTTTTGGTGCCTTAGGAACCAGCAGTGTTCTGGGCTTCGGACACTGACCTCATCACCTCTTTCTGCTAAGTCCGCCGCCAATCCGCTACCGAGCCCTGTGCTCTCAGGCCCCCATTTTCCGTTTTCAGATACCACCTTTTCCATCCGCTGCTACGCATTGATGCTACCGAGAAAAACACCGCCCAGCACAGAAAGAAAAAAAAAGAAAAGAAGAAAATTTTTCTGTTTTTCCGCATCTCTTTTGCAGGTAGACGCTTTCTATGCGTGCAGTCCTAGGCATATAGCCCACTATATACGCTAAACTAAGAAAAAAAATAGTAATACAGAAAAAAAATAGTAATACAGAAAAAAAATAGTAATACAGAAAAAAAAAAAAAAATTTTTTTGCCTCTCTCAACAGTGCTGACTTTGGTCCCATTTCCTTCTTGCATGTCCATGCTGATGTATAGGCAGAAATAGCCTTTTTCCATAACAGCTTTTTTTTTTTTTTCTAGCATCCACTATAATCCAAGAAAGAAAGGTAGGAAACCCCCAAAGGTCTACAGCCATTACCACAAGATTCTCTTTCAAACAAACTTGAATTCACTGCAAAATGACTGAACTAGCTGCTCAACTAGGCATTGACCCTACTTTGAAGAAAAAGAAAAAAAAAACCATCAAGTTAGACGACTTGGACAACATTGTTAGCACCAAAAAAGAAAACACCGAAAGCATAACTCCTTCTGATGTTTCCACTGACGACATCACCTCTGGCTTAGGCGACATGACTTTGAAAAAGAAGAAAAAGAAAAAACAAGCCGTTTCTTTAGACGACTTTGATAAAGAACTTGAAAAGGCAGGAATCGATGAGGATGTCATCAACGAACAGTTGAAGGGTTCTGCCGAATCAGGCAGTGTGTCTGCTGAAAACTCTGAAAGCCGTTCATACGAGGAGCTTTTGTCTAGATTTTTCAAGATTTTGAAGCAGAATAACCCTGAATTAGCCGGCGAAAAGTCCTCCTCCAAATTCAGAATTCCCCCACCTGTTTGCCAAAGAGACGGTAAGAAGACTATTTTTGTCAATATCGAAGAAATCTGTGAAAAACTACAAAGATCCACTGATCACTTGATCCAGTACTTGTATGCCGAATTAGGTACCTCCGGTTCTATTGATGGTCAAAAGAGATTGATCATCAAAGGTAAGTTCGTCGGTAAGCAAATGGAAAATGTTTTGAGAAGATATATACTGGAATACGTCACCTGTAAGACTTGTAAATCCATCAATACTGAATTGAAGAAGGAACAAAGTAACAGATTGTTCTTTTTGGTCTGTAAGAGTTGTGGTTCCACAAGATCTGTCAGTACCATTAAAAGCGGTTTCCAAGCCACTGTTAAGAGAGTTAGGAAATAAGTTAAATAGGTTTTACTTGTTATATATGAAATTGGAATAATTTTTCAACTAAAACAATTACTAAGTCTGCACGGCAGCATTTGCCCAGCAATGTCATCTTTGAAATCTAAAGCTGCTGTTGAAAGCACAACCAAACAGGAATGGTCTTTTGCAAAGAAGCGAACAAGATCTTCTATTATCAAAGTGCAAAAAAAAAAATAAAAGCTCTACCTTTATGTATTCAAATTGATACAATTAAATTATCTTGGCCAAAGGCACAAGCCACGCGCCCACTGCTGGCTCTTTAACAACCCATTCGTGTATTTTTGCTTTTATTACAGTTTCATCATTAGTTTGTAAGAATATCTCATCGATGTTTTCAAGGTAGCGATTATTTTTTGATATAGCTGGTTTACAAGCCAAAAACTTTTTCTTGTAAAAATTCAGCTCTCTCTCATCAAGATTTTTCACATTACTAACTATTTTTTGTTCGATCTCATCAATCACATTGCTGACATCTTTGGCATTGGGTAATATCGCAGACGGCAAGTTTTCGTTGCTGTCTGCAAGCAGTCTGTGCTTGGATTTCTTTTTGTTTCTTGCGGAAAAAGAAGTGCTCTGGTTGTTAGAAAACAGAAAGGTAGGGCAGTCGTTGTACCCAACAAGGTCTGATTCCGAGCAGTTCTGGAACGATTTTTTTTCAGCCTGATACTGGTTGTCAACAATTGTTTTCGACGTGTTCAGCTCCATTTCTTATGCTTGCTCGCTGCCAAGTAAAAATTGGGTCTAATAGTGGTGGTTTTTGGTGCTTTGCCAAAAGGAGCTTAACAACGCTGCAGCCGTAGTAACAGCGCATCTCACAAGAAGCAAGCTTAACCCCAGCCATATTGCGATAATTTAGATTGTGCTGTTTTTTTGCCTATTCAAAAAAAAAAAAAAAAATCAACATAATCACAGTGCATTTGCAATAAACTCGAATGGCGTATGTGTTCGTTTGCTTGCTGAGCACGGAAAAAACGTGCATGCGTTAAAAAACACTAAGAACATTGTTGTTTACTTCTGTCACATGACTTGTGAAAAAATGTTTACATTACAAATAAAGTTTAAAATAGATTAATTTAAAAAACAAAAAAGCACTCCAATCAACTTAAACATACTTCATATTTTTTTTATTTTTAAGTAAAACTTTTATATGTATGCTTAAAAGATTATTAATTAAGAGTTTTGCAGTCTTGCTTTAAAAACAACTTTTTTTTCTGTGAATCACTGCACATTGCTTTTTCTTGCTTACGGCTGCAAACGCTTAAATGGAGTCCTGGTGGGGTATTTCTTGGCACTGATCAGCAAAATAAGTACGGCACCATAGCCCAAAACATATCCTGATTTGCTGGTTTAATTAAAGCTTGTATACAACTACTAGGGAGCATAAAGAACACTTGCCAAACCATAGGCATCCAGCTTGTCCTTCTTATCCTTGATCAATAATCAACGATTTCCATGCATCTGCTCACGTGCTCACAATGCTAAAACAGGCGCTACCAAAGAAGTGTATAAAATTTTTTGGATTAGTTTTTCCAAGTTTCTTTTTTTTTTTTTTTTTTTTTGTTTTCGCTTTTATTTGTTTTTCCTTCACGATTACTCAGCAGCATACTCACACATTGGCTTTACATGTGTTATATTTTTCACACTTGAAAAGGTTCTGTATGCCTGTGTTTAATAAGAATAAAAAACTTAAAGGCTTTACCAAAAACCAATCCATCAGTTTTGCAGCTATACACACACTTAAATAGATCTTTTTGTTAAAACACAAAGTGGTTTAAAAAAAGATAAAAAAACGTAAGAACGGAAATCACAAACAACACTATAATGGCATCAATTACCACCAAAGATATCACCGATACCACATCTTCAAGAAATCTTCTAAATGGAATAACCCCACATTCTCACATCAAGAATTTAGGTTTGAAACCAAACTCTATAGAGCCTGAATACTTCCAAATCAACGGAGCTTCTGGCATGGTTGGGCAAATCAAAGCCAGAAAAGCTTTGGCAATCATCAGTAAGATGATTTTAAAAAAAGACGTTATGGGAAAGTCTATCTTACTGGCCGGTGCTTACTCTACTGGTAAGACTGCTTTGGCTAAAGGACTTGCCGGCGAACTAAACGAGCAAGTTTTAACCAGCATCAATTCTGAAGGAACCCAGGAAGAAATGCAAGAAAACGTTGTTCCTTTCGTTAGTTTTTCTGGCAGTGAAGTTTACTCTTTGGAACTGTCCAAAACAGAAACTTTGACTCAATTTTTCAGAAGATCTATTGGAATCAGAATCAAAGAGGTAACTGAGTTTATCTGTGGTGAAGTAGTTGAAATAATCATTGACAGATCTATTACAGGTGGCCAAAAACAAGGTAAACTAACTATCAAAACAACTGATATGGAAACTGTTTATGAACTTGGAACTAAAATGATTGATAACATTTTGAAAGAAAAGATCAACGCTGGTGATATCATCAACATTGACAAGGCCAACGGTAAAATAACCAAGCTGGGAAGATCCTTAAGCAGATCAAGAGATTATGACGCCATGGGTGTAGACACTAAGTTTGTCAAGTGTCCTGAAGGCGAACTACAGCAAAGAAAAACTGTTACCCATACCGTCTCACTGCATGACATTGATGTTATCAACTCCAGAACTCAAGGTGTGCTAGCGTTATTCTCTGGGGACACTGGTGAAATTTCTAAAGAAGTAAGAGACCAAATTGACAGCAAAGTCACCGAGTGGAAAGAAGAAGGAAAAGCTGAAATTGTTCCTGGTGTTTTGTTTATAGATGAATGCCATATGCTTGATTTGGAATGTTGCGCTTTTATTAACCGTGCTTTGGAAATGGACTTGGCTCCAATTGTTATAATGGCAACTAATAGAGGGTTGTCAAAGTCTAAAGGATCCGAAGATATTACCCCTCATGGTCTTCCTGCAGATTTACTGGACAGATGTATTATTGTTCCAGTTGAAAAATACGAGGCCAAAGACGTTTCTATGATTCTGAAAATAAGAGCTACAGAAGAAGAAGTTGAGCTAGACAATGAAGCTCTGCAATTACTTACTAAGATAGGACAAGAGACTTCTTTAAGATACGGATGTAATTTGATAATTGTCTCAAACCAAATAGCTTTGAAAAGAGGTTCTAAAATAGTAGAGTTGCAAGATGTTGAAAAGTCATATTTGTTATTCTTAGACTCTAAGAGATCTATTGAAGTGCTATCAGAAGCCCCAGTCATTGAAAACAAAGATATTGATATGGGCGAATAAATCAAAGCAAGACAAATCTTCAGTAAAGTAGTTTAAACTGTTAATATTGATTCCAAAGAAGATACATAAATAAAGTCTTATTATTTACAATTTTTTTTAAAAAAAAAAAAAAAAAAACGTCAACCTTAGTTTTAATAATCATAATTTATGCTGAAAAGTAACTACCAACATACTTAAAGTTTTGCTATTGTCTTTATATTTAAGTTGAATAGATATGTATGAGCACAGATAGAGGAATATTAACTTTGAAAATAGACAACAAAGTGTTACTATACAAAAGCAACAACATTGCTTCATCATGCATTTGAAAGATTATATGAAAATAAGAAAAAAATGAAACAACATAATGAAAACTAATTGTAAAGTGGTTAGCTTTGTTTATATAAACCTTATTATTATTTTTGTTATTATTAACAGTGGGTTCTTTGTTCTATGAAGAAGACAATGCTAGTTTAAGTCAATGATGCAATCTATGAACTAGCACCTCTAGTGTTTAAAATTAAAGCAATAATCATTCCATACAAACCTAAAACTTCAGCAAAAATTAAAATTAAAACTATACCTACAAAAAGTCTGCTTTGCTTCATGAATTTTCTAACACCAACATCACCTACAACACCAATGGCGTAACCACTACTTAAACAAGCAAATCCTACACATAAACCACATGCTAGATGCAAAAAACTATTAAATAAGGTGTATGGCTCTGTAGGAGACATTGAACCTGCTATAAGAACTGAAACAACTAATCCGTAAATTGCTAAGATACCACTCATGACAACAGGAATCAGAGATTTCATAATCAATTCTGGTTTAAAATGAGCTATACCAGAAATACCTATACCAGACTTGGAAGTACCGTAAGCTGCTCCAACACACGATAGAGTCATTGCTAAGAAACAACCGGAGAATCCTATGATTGGTGCATAGTTTGGTGCGTAGTCCACAATGTATTCGCTTGACATTTGTTCAAAATTTGTATTTATTTGTTTGGTTAAGCTGTTATAAATTTTGTGAGCTGAGTTCAACTGATTCTTTGATTCAAAATAAGAACTGTGAAACTATAACAGGAGAAAAAAAATATAAAAGAAGAGGAAAAAAAAAGCAGTTGCTGAGGTTGACAAAACTGTTAATTAAGGGCTCTAGTTACTGTGGTATTTTTTTTAAACAGTATACCTCTTTTTGAAGAATAAACTTTTATATTTGGGGTAGTTGGCAGATTTCTTTTTTTAAACTATGAATTAAAGTTGCATGAATGTACCCAATACAGGCATACCTTAGCCATGTAAATGCTTCAAGCAAAATAAAAAAAAAAGGTTCTTGATTGTGCATTGCCTTTTGGTTGTAAAAAAAAAAAAAGAAGAGAAAAAACATAAGAAAATTTTTAAAAGACTTTTCTTATCGGACATAACATTCCATCGTGCACATGGATGGGGATTTTTTCAGTAACATCTCTTTCTTTTTGTTTATTATATATGATGAATAACAAACAAATAGCGCCAGGAACACACCCAAACAAACAAATTATTAAATGAGTCACTCACAAACAGCGCTGAGAAATGCAGCAATGAAAAAAAAAATTAATGTCGACTCAGCATACATAAGAAACATTTACCTGAAGCTGAGATACGAGCTCATAGCTGAAATCACCAAATCGAGCACCAATGACAGCGAGACAGAAGAAAAAATAAAGGAAATGGACGTCCATTTAGTGGGAGTGATGAACGATCTGATGCTGGGGTGCAGCATATCTGACTTAGACGAGAAATCAGCGCAATTCAGCAACGACAAAGAGCTGCTTGCGTTTCTTGTTTCTAACGGAGATTACATCAACAACATTGAAAAAGACAGCCAGCTGTCAGCAACGCTGGAACACGATATGCGCATGTTTGATGACATTTCTGTTTTGAAAGGCGAAAAACTTGGCAGCTTCCAAGAGTTTTCATCGTCGTTTGCCAAACAAGCTGAAGACAAGGTTTCGGAGTACCTAGACGGCTTGGATAAAAGGATTCAACAAGAACTAGAGGAACTCGGGGATCATAGAAACATCAAAGACGACGAGGAAGCTGCACAGGACAGGCATGTTGATCAATTGTTTGGTCAGTACCGAGAAGTGCTGGCAGGCTCAATGTTTAACTTATACAACATGCAAAGCAACGGAAACTTGGAGGACATTACTGGCAAATTTGAAACGCTAAAAGCAAAAACGGAGTTTCTGATTCAAAAACAGCAGCTTCGTCCTTAGGCATGGCTGCTGGTGTAGGTGTATGAACCAATATATGCATACATAGATACATATATACATGCCAACACTGCACGCTCCCTGGAGCACAGAGTGGCTGAATACCCTGGCCAAAAGCGCCTGGTAGCGTGTTTATTCAAGCAAAAACAAAAAAAAAATCTTAAAGTTTCAACTGTAAACGCGTGAAGTGCCGATAAGCTAGCAAGCGCTACTAACAAAAGGCGTATCTATTGCTTGGAGCATAACCCCGTTAGAGTTGATGGGAGGTGAATCAGAGACCAGCACACACAGGCAAATCCAAAACACCTGCAGAGACGGCAAGTAATAAAGAAAAAAACCGCTTCAATTCTCATTTTAAACTTTGCACCTGGTTCATCACTATGCTGGCACAGATGGGTGGTCTAAGCCAGGGACCTGATGTCTTCCCTATTTAGCTTTAATTCCATGGCTAACGGGGGAAAACCCAAAATGGTTTTATTATTATATTTTAACCTACGTTCCTATTCTATTTAATTATTTATTTTTTTTTTCTTTTTTTTTTTTTTTTTTTTAAAATTTAAAAAAAAAAAATATCAATCTTCAACTTCTAAACTATTGATCAGTTTTAAAATTTTTTTTAAAAGTTAAAAAGAAATACTTCCTCAGCTACATCCATACCCAACAAGATCAGATCTTTCACTAGCAAAGCTTTTTTGTAAATTGATTGATCCAAGACCAAATCGTAATTGCTTTTGATTCATGTTATTTGATTAAACCTTTTTTTTTTTCAAAAATCAAAAAAACACAATATCTGGGACACCCATTTACTGGACTTTTGACAAAACATAGTACATCAAAAAAAAAAAACAACAGCACAAAACAAAGAACCAGATATTTACAGGAAACTGGCATACAGCTTAAATTGATGGTTTTATACAAAAAACAGAAAGCAACACTTTCGCAGCCGTTAGTACTTCCTTCGGAGTTTGGTGCAGATACCAAAGTGTTTCTCATCAAAGAAACAGGAGAATGGTTTCCACAATACCATGACTACATTAACAGGCTATGGTTCTACATGCAGAATAATTTTACTTGCGAAATAACATCACACAACAACTTGACTTTTTTTCAAGCAATTGCATCAGAAGAACAAGAGTTCAACAAGCTTGAAATGAGATTTCCTATTAAAATAAGAGCACCGATGGCCGAGTTTCTTCATTTCAATGCAATTACCAGGTTTGATCTGTTGCTTGAGGAGGCTTATTTTAAGTTTAAGTCGTATTTCTTTGAAGATGAAATTGTTCACCTTAAGAATATGAACATGTCTGATGAAAACGGGAACATTATAAACAACATAAGCGACAACGCATTTGTGACTGGATTTTTGAAAAGCCACAGCATGCATTTCAACGCCGAAGCGGCCAGAAATTACCAACTGTTGAATGGTGCGGAAGGTTCCTTTGATGAAATCGGGGTTGATCTGTCAAGTAGCTGGATAGTTCAAGAAATAATTGATTTGGGAAGTGAGGAAGACAAACGCTACAGGATTTACCAGCCTTCTTCTTTTATATTCATAGAAGTTACTGCTGACGAGATTAGAAGAGAAAGAAAAGCATATACTAGAAATCTAGTAAGATCATTTATGAAACTGACGCTAGAGAAAGCCTCAAAAAAGAACGGTTCTCCTTGGCGTGTGAAACAGGATTATATCCAGCACTATAACCTAAATGAAGAATGGCCAGAACAGTTTTTAAAGTATAAGGAAAATCCTAAACCACCCAGCTCCCAGAATAAAAAGGCATCTTTTATGAAAACATCTGATATAGAAAACAGTGATAATGACAGCTCACCAGTAACGTCTGATTTTTCAAAGAAGAGAAGCAGACAAAAAACCACTCCTGTAACTACAAATAGCACAGATGATATAAAAGCTTTGAGAAAGAAAATGAAAATAGAGTCTGAGCAAAATCAAGATAATCTGTTGGCTAGTAATGAGATTTCTGACAACCTATATGAAAATAACAACGTTTCACAAAGGCACTTATCTGATACCAAAGATATAGAACTAAACATTCACTCATCACCAAATAAACATGGAATTGATTACAGTATACAAAACAGTATTGGTCATCCTCAAAAACAAAAAATTAATTTTAATCCTAATGTTTTGAAGCCAAAAGGTACAATCGTTAATGACCAGGACATAAGAAGAATTTTATCGAAGGTAAAAGAAATAACACAAGACGAAAATATCCTTAATGACTTGAAACAAAAAGCTATATCAACTGTAAAACAGCACGATTCTTTGAAAGAAAAAGATGACAAACAGATAGAAGCGCTGTTTGACTCTTTGTATTATTATGGTGAAGCAAAAGACTTTTTCGCTATTAACAAATCAAACTTTACTTTTTCAGCATTAAAGCAATATGATGAGTGCTTCAATATTAAAAAATTCAACTATGCAGAAAACAGAACTAGCTATGACTTTTCTTTGATAATAAGAATTTATATTTTTATTATTAACTTTAATGAGTTACTTTGTTTAGCAGTTCCTGAATTTTCTGAATATTTGATTTTATTAAACAACAATAACGCTGCCAAAAATGTTTCTTCCAAAAAAGTTGTATTTGAATTTTGCTCACCAAAAAAAGCTTCAAACAGCGATGGGATATTACTTGACTTAAAAAGTTCTGTAAACAAAACATTACTTAATAATGTAGCTAATTTAAAACTTGCATTATGGTCTGAAAGTAAAACAGATGATGATTTAGACGGCAAGACAACATCAAATACGCTGGATTTTTTTGATGATAATAAAATCGAATTGATAACCCAAGAAAAACACAACAACTCTTTAGAATTTAACCAATTTACTATTGAATTGATATGTTGCCTACTAAGGTTGTTTATAAATGAGACCGGATCATGGAATGTTGAAGTGCCAAACACGTGGATTCGCGAATCAGATGGTGACATAGTTGACAAAGAGCAAGCAAGAAAAAGTCTTTTAACTGACACAGAAGCCGAGTTTATTTTTAATTGTTCCAAATACAAAGACATATCTTTTTCAGAAAGGCTCATTAAAAGACAATTTACTAATGGGTACTGGTGTATAATTCTACTAGGAATACTTGAAGACTCTTTGCATGTTGAACCGGTACAAATGAAAATTAAAAAAATTATAGAAAGTTTTATAGGAGATGGCTCCATCATTCAACACTCTTCTTGGAACAAAAAGCTACTAGATAATTTTGTTGACAATTTTGAATTAAATGACCGATTAACAATCATAGATGTATTAATGGAGTTGTTTATTAACTACAGCATTGATGTCAAACAAGGAGTAGATAAGCAGTTTGAGTACGTTACTTTTTTGAAATCAGAAAGATTTAAGCATACAAAGTCATTAAAAAGTTTAAACAAAGAAAAATTACAGATATCTGCTGCTAAGCAACAGCTTTTGGTGAAAGAAGCTAAAAATGAAGAAGATAAAGCTGCTTTGAAGAATTTGGAAGAAAAATTTAAAGATGTAGAAGCCAAAGTGACTGTTGAAGCATTAGTTAAAGAGTTTTGGGACAACAGTGTGAGATGGTCTATGAATTTAAGAACGACTTCTTTAGGCCAAGATCGATACGGTAACAATTATTGGTTTTTGGAAAGTTATGGCAACTTTGATATTAACACTTTGGGACCAGAAGATGAGCTCACTATCAAGAGAAGTGGAAAAATCTTTATACAAGGTCCTAAAAAAGATGAGATTCACTTGTTTTATGGAAATATCACATATGAGCAATACTTAGAAAAAATAAAGAAGTATCAAATAATGGAGGACGGGTCAATCATCAATGACGAATCCAAACTTATTTTATTACCTAATTGTATCTGGAATAATTATTATACAAATGAGGATTTATCGATTCTAGACTGGAGATTTATTGATTTTGGGGAAAACTTTTTGCGGTCAGAAGATGATTGGTGCTTTATAGACAATGACGAACAGCTGACACAGTTGCTAAACTGGCTTTATAAATTTGGGTCTTTAGAAAGAAATGTCAAAAACAACATTTCTGTGCTTTTGGATTTTTATGAATCCCACAAACAAGACCAGTTAAACTCTTTTCTTTATAGTGACCAATGCCTCAACGACAAAAATAAGCTGCTATTAAAAGATTTGACAAGTACTTTTTCTTTGTTTGACGATAATGATGTGAGTGTTTTAAAAGATATCTCAGCTGATAATGAAAATTACAAACTATACAACTCACTGTTGGAACAAACTCCAGAAGATCATTGCACACTAACTGACGCTGCCAAAATTGATGATGACGATGATTTTATTAATTTAACAAGAAAAATTAAAAAAATTGGCAATCAGCTTGACAAAATGGCCTTCAACCTTCATTCTCTACATAGCTCAAAAAATAGGTTTCCAAAGTACCAGAATGAAATAGATACGCTGGAAATAAAGAAGGCAGCTTATTTGAAAGAGAAAGAAGATGCCATAAAAGAGCTTGATGAATATCAATCACGTAAACGATTAGAGGCCAGGGAACTAAAACTGAAAACTTTTGAGGCTTCAAACATAAAATCTGATAGTTTTGAAAAAAACAAACCCAAAGTTCAAGATTTCATAAAAAGTAGAACTCTCCAAAAAATTGACAAGGCGTCTGCTTTAATGAGTACAATTGTTGCTAATGCTAATGATGCTGATTTGGAAAGTATCAAGTTGAACTACACCAATAACATGGCTGTACAGCTTTTTAAAAAAAACATACAGATGCTTGGTAGTGATAAATCAGGCAGTAAGAAATCAAAGAAAAATGTTGTCGAAGAATCAGCTGTTTTGAGCTTGAATGAAAAGACTACTTTGGCTCAAGAAAACCTGAAAAAATATCTTCTTGCAAAAGGGTTTGAGGAATATTAAAAAAACTAATATTATAGATTTAGCAGTTATATACAGACACAACAAAACCTTTATTTAATATTGATGGTTGATTCTCCAACAGCAAAGGCTGATTTGATTAAAACCTTCAACCTTTCGGACTTAGTGTTTAAATTGTATTTTAGTTGAACAAGATTTGGAAAAAGAAAAGAAAATTTTTTTTTTTTTTTTTTTTTTTTTTCAGTTCTTCCTTTGAAGTTTTTTTCGTCTTCATTTGGTTTGTTTAAATTAATCTTTACAGGATATGATTACATGACATTTTCAGAAAAACCAAAGAAGACCAATAGAACCTAGGGATATCTTCTTTTTTGTAAAAAAACAAAAAGTTTATTTTTTAGTTATTTTTCTAACTTGTCAAATCACCTTTAGACGCGCAGGCATATTTAAAAACACGTTACTAAAAATTAGGCACAATGATCAGAAACAGCATTGCTAGAAGCAACAAATCAATTTTCCAAATTCAAAGCTTGAACAAAAATGTGAACAGTTTATATGCAGTAAGATATCAATCCTCCTCAAAGGAATCACCAGAGGACTTGGTCAAATCATCCAAACTAGACTCTAAGCCTATTGAAGGAAACTTGAACAACGGTAACAAAGTGAAAAAAAACGACAGATACCAGCCGGATGACTTGAAGTTCGACCAAAGCGACTTGAAAAAATCCTTCAAGTTGTCTTCGTTCCAGGAATCCGTAGCCTCTTTCCTAATCAAGTACATGGGTGTCAATGTGGACAAGGTCAGAGCAGGTGCGGTTGCTGGATCCTACTACTACAAACAGTGCTCGGTTCAAGGGTTGATATACGATGATGATGCTGAAATGTCGAAGAGCTGTAAATTTTTCTATGACGATCTGAAGCTGCCTAAAACATTTTCTCAGTGGTATCAAATACACATTCTGCATTTATGGATACTGTTTGTAAGAATGAGAGCGTTGCCTTTTGACATTGGTAAGAACTATCAAAAGAAAATTGTTGACAGAACCTTCCAGGAACTAGAGAGAAAGCTGAAGGAAGAAATGAACGTGAGATCAGGAAAATTCATTGACACGTACTTGAAGGAGTTCAACTCGCAGCTGAGAGGGTGCATTTTTGCATACGACGAAGGGTTCTACACTGACGACTACACTCTGGCCAAGGCGCTGTGGAGAAATCTGTTTGGTGGAAGAAAAAACGTTGATTTTGTGCACTTGGAGGCAACTGTCAGATACGTGAGATCCCAGCTGTATGTCCTGTCCAAGATGTCCGATAGGGACTTTGCTGTGGGCAACTTCTCGTTTGTTCCGGCTGACCAGTTCGTCAAGCCGCTGTCTCCTGCCACCTACGAGGAGATGAAGAAGGAGGTTATTGCCAAGTACGAGAAGATGGACAGTGATCCTAGCACCAAGCCTATAGAAAAAAGTAAGCTGAGATACGACAACTAGATGCCCAAGCGCCGCACACATGTACATACGCACAGATATATATGCGCAGCCGAGAGGCGAAGTAAAAGCGAAATGCCCAGGGGTGCTCGTGCACAGATGACCGCTGCTCATTCCGGACTTAGCGATGTCCCCGGAAGACGATTCACAGCTCCGTCCGCGGGGTGTCTTTTTTTTTTTTTTTTGCGCTGGTTGCCTGTTTTTCCCGCCTCTTCTCTGTTTGTTTACAACGGCTGCACTCTCGCAGTGGCTGTTTGCTCCGCTGGTCTCAGCAACACAGAACCAACAGAGGAGCTAAGAATTAATACTTGAAACAAGCTACAAAATAAAAATATTAAAAAAAAAAAAACAAATAAAATTTTTTTTTTCCTCTTTTGTGGACTCGTTTAATAATTGCTCTGATTAATTAAACTGCTATTTTTAAATTGTCTTGGCTAAGCAAGGGATAATAAGAGTCTCTCAGACGTTTTTTTTCTGGCCAGTTAGAAAGTGTTTTCAAACTTTTCACACGGGCTTCTTCTCAATGACCTTCTAGAAACTGCTTGTAGACAAAACAGAGCCAACCCAATAGACCTATTCAAAGGTAAACACAGACATATCATCCGGGCAACTAGAACAATCAAACAAGAAGCCTTTTTTTTTTTTTGCTGTCTTTTTCAAACTTGCTTTTCACAGACCATTTAACCAGAATCTACACCGAACAGATCCCAAGCAACCCTTCTTTATACTCACAAGATAAACAATGAGCTACTCCAATCCTTACGAAAGCAACCCTTATGCCAACGATCACAGCAACAATGATCAAGCATACGAACTAAACAACGCTCCATACTCCGCAACACAGCAAGGTGACGACGAGTTTGTTGGGTTCATGACTGAAATCAACAACATCCACACCGAACTAGACACCTACCAGAACTTAGTCAACAGCATAGACTCTTACCAAAAGAGATTACTAACTGAAATTAACTACGAAACTGAACAAAACCTAAGGGAACAGCTAGACAACTTGACCAACAATGCCCAGCAGCTACAAAACCAATTGAGAGACCAAATCAAGTCTTTACAAGCCAAGGCTGCTGCCTCTCAATCAAACACCATGAAAGCCCAGATTGAAAACTCCAGACAAAACTTTTTGAAGATCATTCAAGACTACAGAATTGTAGAAGCCAACCATAAAGACTCCACCAAGCAACAAGCTGTAAGACAATATAAAATCATCCAGCCAAACGCCACTGACGAAGAATTGGAAGATGCTATCTTGGATTCCCAAGGGCAGCAAATTTTTTCCCAGGCTTTATTGAACGCCAACAGAAAGGGTGAAGCCAAGACCGTTTTGCAAGAAGTTCAAGATAGACACAGAGACTTGCTAATTTTAGAGAAGTCTATGGCTGAATTGACCCAATTGTTCAATGACATGGAACAGCTTGTTGTTGAGCAGCAAGAGGTTGTTGAGCACATCGAACAAAACGTAGACGATGCCCAACACGATGTTGAATTAGGTTTGGGCCACACCAACAAGGCTGTTGTTAGTGCTAGAAAAGCCAGAAAGAACAAGATCAGATGCTATTTGATTCTTGCAGCTATTCTAGCTGTTGTTGTTGTTGTTATTGTTGTTCCAATTGTAACTCGTAACTAATCTTAAAGGGGAACAAATTTTTAAAAAGAAGACCCTTACAAATGAGATATGACTTCATTTTCAGTAAAAACAGAAAAGGCAGTTTTATTGAATAAACGAAGCAGTTCAGAAACCATATGTTCATGTCGCTTATAATGATTAATGCCTACTGATGCTTGAAAATGTTCATCATCGCCATCAACAAGTTTTTTTTTTTTTTGCTTTGTTTAATTATTTGCCAACACTACTGAGATTTACTTTTGATTTGTAAAATTTATATCAATACCTCTACGCAAACACTACTGAATCCATTCATTAATATATATAAACTATCAAATGTGGTTGATCTTTTTATTCCATTTTCCTTTTATTCGATATGTGAAACATGGACGTATTTGACACTGACAGTGTGATTTTTTACAGCTTAGATGATGAAAATTCTCAGGTAGTTTCAATCTACTTTAGAAAACCTCAATTCAGGCCATCTTGTTGTTCTTAGCGGCACGTCACTGCCTGCTTCATAGCTTTAATTGGCAAGCTGTTATAAACTTTTTCCCCATCATTTCTTAGCTTTTGTAACAGTAAAGTTGATATACGAATAGAAAACCAAAAAAAAAAAACAAAAAAAAGAAAAGCCTTTAACAAAAAAGTACTTTCAAGAAACCTACTCCTGCATTACAATTGTGGAAAAAGGCGTAAAAAAACAAGTGCTTACCATTAAAATACAAAATAAACAGTAAAAATGTCAACTTCAATAAAGTCCCAATTAATCCAATACATCAAGTGAAAAAAAAAATTAACAAAAGACTTTCAAAATTAGGGTGGAAAGAAGTGTTGTGAGAGTTAAACAAACACAATTAGTTTACCATCATCCAGTTTCTACCCCTTCAATTCTAACAGCCCATCTCAAAAACCAACCCTTTGCATATTGCTACACAAAGATTATTACTCGCAAGTAAAATGGGTAAGAGAGAAAATGGCTGAAAGCTGTACTGTTTGGTAAGTTTCGAGGCAATGAAGCCACAAAAAAAACCCATTGAGTACTGATAAAAGGCGTGAAGGCTTAAGAGATGTTGGATTGGTTTATTGTACGTTTTTTTTTACATATTAAAGACATGTCATGAATCTGTAATAACTAATTTGGAAAACGTAACGATGTATACCAACTGGAAAAGAAGAGATGACCTTGTTCTTAAATAGGACGGTAAACAGCAAAATAAAAAAAAAAATTTTTAGATCGCATGAAAAATTTTTGTCACCAACGACAACAATTGCCTGAAAAAGAAAAAAACACCCCAACCTGATCCATTGCCGTTTTAGGATGCTTTTTGCACTCAAACTCCGTGATGCCAGCGGAGTTTAAACAATTACGACAAATGAATTACATATATCACGTGAGACGCGGATATAAGCGAGGCTGACACGTTTACAACTCTTGACTCACGTGACAGCAATCTTTCAACAAAAGTTTTGCTTGAAAAAAAAAACACCAACAAAAACCAAAAGTTTCAACAAAAATTTGGAAAAAAAAGTATACACCAACGCTATCAACGCTCACTGATAACGCTCCTGTAGCAGCTTGTAGATTCATGTGTTTTTTTTTTTTTTTTTCTCATCAGTGATATTTAAATTCGAAGAACATCACGTATATAAAATCAGACACTGCCAGATTGCGAAACTTTGTAACTTGAGTAAGTTTCTCGGTCATTGGTCAACATTATTCATTGCATGAAAGAAAAACTCAAGATTAAGTAAAAACCAAGAATTTTTAAATTTACAGAACAAAAAACACAGGATTTTTTTTTTCAAGATTTTATTCTAAACTATACCATCAAACTAGTTCACATTAACAATATTTTTCTTTATTGCTTCACCGAACTTTATACACAAATATTCAATCTTCAAATTTATTTAATATAACCAGCAGTATAGCCATAGAACTAGCTTTTTCCTTAGTTTTTTTTTAAAAATCCATAAATTTTTCTTTTCTAAACATATAATACTATAAACAGCAATGACTCCAGAAATAGAACAAGAATTAGCTCACACCCTTCTTACCGAATTACTTGCATACCAATTTGCTTCTCCGGTCAGATGGATTGAAACTCAAGACGTTTTTTTGAAACAATTCAACACAGAAAGAGTTGTTGAAATTGGTCCATCTCCAACTTTGTCCGGTATGGCTCAAAGAACTTTGAACAACAAATATGAATCATACGATGCTGCCTTGTCTTTGCAAAGACAAGTTTTATGCTACTCCAAAGACGCCAAGGAAATTTACTACACACCAGATCCAGAAGATTTGAAGCCTGTTGAAGCTCCAGCTGCTACCCCAACTGCTACCCCAGCTGCTGCCGTCGCTGTTCCTGCCGCTGCCGTTGCTGCCGTTGCTGCTGCTCCAGCTGCCGCCCCAGTCGCTGCCGCCGCTGAAATTCCAGATCAACCAATCTCTATTGCTTTGGTTTTACATACTTTGGTTGCCCAAAAATTAAAGAAAACTTTGGACCAAGTTCCATTGTCCAAAGCTATCAAAGATTTGGTTGGTGGTAAATCTACTGTACAAAATGAAATTTTAGGTGATTTAGGTAAAGAATTTGGTTCTGCTCCAGAAAAGTCCGAAGAAATCCCATTGCAAGAATTAGCTGAAACCATGCAAGATTCATTCAACGGTGAATTAGGTAAACAATCTACTTCTTTGGTCAACAGATTGCTAGCATCCAAGATGCCGGGTGGTTTTACCGTAACTGTTGCCAGAAAATACTTACAATCAAGATTTGGATTGGGTAAAGGTAGACAAGATGGTGTTTTGTTATTCGGTTTAACTAACGAACCTGCCGCCAGATTGGGTTCCGAAGGTGACGCCAAACAATTCTGGGACTCTATGGCCACCAAATATGCTTCATATGCTGGTATTGATTTATCAGCAGCTTCCGCCTCAGCTGGTGCTGGTGGTGCTGCCAGCGGTGCTGGTGGTTCTACCATTGATGCTGCTGCCTTTGATGAATTAACCAAAGACCAAAAAGTTTTGGCCAGACAACAACTAGAATGCTTAGCCAGATACTTGAAGATTGACTTAAACAAATCGGAAAGAAAATTCTTACAAGAAAAAGATAACTTACAAGCTTTACAAACACAATTAGATTACTTGAACGAAGAATTAGGTGAATTCTTCATCCAAGGTGTTTCTTCTAAATTCTCTGCTAAGAAAGCTAGAGTATTCGATTCTTCATGGAATTGGGCTAGACAATCTTTGTTAACTTTGTACTTCCAAATTGTTCACGGTGCTTTGAAGAACGTTGACAGAGAATTGGTATCTGAAGCTATCAACATCATGAACAGATCCAATGAAACTTTAATTAAATTTATGGAATACCACGTTAGCAACACTGATGAAAGTAAAGGTGAAAACTATAAAGTTGCTAAGCAATTAGGTGAACAATTAATTGAAAACTGTAAAGAAGTTTTAAACGTCAACCCTGTATACAAAGATATTGCCAAACCAACTGGTCCAAAGACCACCATTGACAACAAGGGTAACATTTCTTATGAAGAAGTTCCTAGAGAACAAGTCAGAAAGTTCTCTGAATACGTCCAAGAAATGGCTTTGGGTGGTGACATTACCAAGCAAGAGGAACCAAGTATTCAAGACGATTTAACCAAGGTTTACCAAGCTATTAAGACACAAGCTAAAGGTGACAAGATATCCGAAAAGACATCTTTGGAGTTCGAAAAGTTATATGGTGAATTGATCCAATTCTTAAACAGCAAGTCCGATGAAATTGACACTAAAGTTTCTGTTACAACTTCTTTGGAAACCACTGTTGAAGACAACTTGGACTCTGACTCCACTAAGGAAGTTGCTTCTTTACACTCTGCCAGATCAATTGACACTAAAGTTTCTTCTTCTATTCCACCACAAACTATTCCATTCTTACACTTGAAAAAGATGGGTAAGGGTGGTGACTTCTCTTTCGATAAACAAATGACTGGTTCATTCTTAGACGGTTTAGAAAAAGCCGCTGTTAATGGTGTTACTTTTGCCGGTAAGAACGTATTGATGACTGGTTGTGGTATTGGTTCTATTGGTGCTGCTTTATTAGAAGGTTTATTGCAAGGTGGTGCCAAAGTTATTGTTACCACTAACTCTTTCTCTAAAAAGACTACTGACCACTTCCAAAAGCTTTATGCCAAGTGGGGTGCCAGAGGATCTTCTTTGGTTTTAGTTCCATTCAACCAAGGTTCCAAACAAGATGTTGTTAATTTGATCAAATACATTTACGATGATTCCAAGGACGGTGGTTTAGGCTGGGACTTGGATGCAATCATTCCTTTTGCTGCCATCCCAGAAAATGGTATTGAACTAGAAAACATTGATTCAAGATCAGAATTTGCCCACAGAATTATGTTAACCAACATTTACAGAATCATGGGTCAAGTTAAGATTCAAAAATCTGAAAGAGGAATTGAAACTAGACCAGCTCAAGTTATTTTACCTTTATCTCCAAACCACGGTACTTTCGGTGGGGACGGTTTGTACTCCGAATCTAAGCTTTCTTTGGAAACCTTATTCAACAGATGGTACTCTGAAAACTGGGCCAATCAATTGACCGTTTGTGGTGCTGTTATTGGTTGGACCAGAGGTACTGGTTTAATGAGTGGTAACAACATCATTGCTGAAGGAATCGAAAAGATGGGTGTTAGAACTTTCTCTCAAAAAGAAATGGCTTTCAACTTATTAGGTTTAATGACACCAGAAGTTGTTGAAATGTGCCAACAAATGCCAGTTATGGCTGATTTGAATGGTGGTTTACAATTTTTGGATGACTTGAAGGTCTTCACCAACAAATTGAGATCCGAATTATACGAAACTTCCGACATCAGAAAAGCTGTTTCTTTGGAAACTTCAATGGAATACAAAGTTGTTGCCGGTGAAAAGATGGCCGATATTGGCTACTCTAAAGTTGAAGTTAGTCCAAGGGCTAACATCGATTTACAATTCCCTGCTTTGGACAAGTCTCACGAACAAATCAAGAACTTGGCACCAGAATTAGAAGGAATGCTTGACTTAGAAAGAGTTATTGTTGTTACTGGTTTCTCTGAAGTTGGTCCATGGGGTTCCTCCAGAACCAGATGGGAAATGGAAGCCTTTGGTGAATTCTCTTTAGAAGGTTGTGTTGAAATGGCTTGGATGATGGGTTTGATTAAATACCATTCCGGTCCATTAAAAGGTAAGCCTTACACTGGTTGGATTGATGCTAAGACTAGCACTCCAGTAGACGACAAGGAAGTCAAGAGCAAGTACGAAGAATTCATTTTAGACCACTCTGGTATTAGATTGATTGAACCTGAATTGTTTGACGGTTATGATCCAAAGCAAAAGCATATGATTCAAGAAGTTGTTGTTGAAGAAGATATGGAACCATTTGAAGCTGCTAAGGAAACTGCTGATCAATTTAAGTTAGAACACGGTGACAAGGTTGATATCTTTGAAATTCCGGAAACTGGTCAATTCACTGTTAAGTTATTGAAAGGTGCTACATTGTACATTCCTAAGGCTATTAGATTTGACAGATTGGTTGCTGGTCAAATCCCATCCGGTTGGGATGCCAAGACTTACGGTATTTCTGAAGACACTATTTCCCAAGTTGACCCAATCACCTTGTTTGTTTTAGTTTCTGTTGCTGAAGCCTTTATCAGTTCCGGTATTACTGATCCATATGAAATGTACAAATACGTTCATGTTTCTGAAGTCGGTAACTGTTCCGGTTCTGGTATGGGTGGTGTTTCTGCTTTGAGAGGTATGTTCAAAGAAAGATTTAGAGACACTCCAGTTCAAAATGACATCTTGCAAGAATCTTTCATTAACACCATGTCTGCTTGGGTTAATATGTTAATGATTTCTTCTTCTGGTCCAATCAAAACCCCAGTTGGTGCTTGTGCCACTGCTGTTGAATCTTTGGATATTGGTTGTGAAACTATTTTATCTGGTAAAGCTAAAATCTGTATTGTTGGTGGTTACGATGACTTCAGAGAAGAAGGTTCTTATGAATTCGGTAACATGAATGCTACTTCCAATACTACTGAAGAATATGAATTAGGAAGAACTCCAAGAGAAATGTCTAGACCAACCACTACCTCAAGAGCTGGTTTCATGGAAGCTCAAGGTTCAGGTATTCAAGTCATTATGTCTGCTGAATTAGCCATCAAGATGGGTGTTCCAATCTACGGTATTTTGGCCTTCACTGCCACTGCCACCGATAAGATTGGTAGATCTGTTCCAGCTCCAGGTAAGGGTATTTTGACCACTGCCAGAGAACATCAATCTTCCAAGACTTCTTTGAAGAACTCTAAGATCATGGACATCAAGTACAGAAAGAGACAATTAGAATTGAGAAAGAAGCAAATCCAAGCTTGGGAAGAAGAAGAATTAGAAATTATGAGAGAAGAAGCCAGCGAAGACTTCTCTGATGCTACCGAAAAATCGGCTTTCATTTCTGAAAGATCAGAAGAAATTTTGGCTGAAGCTAACCAACAATTAAGAGTTGCTCAAAACCAATGGGGTAACGAGTTCTACAAGAAAGATGCTAAGGTTGCTCCGTTAAGAGGTGCTTTAGCTTCCTTTGGATTAACCATTGACGATTTAGGCGTTGCCTCATTCCACGGTACTTCTACTAAAGCCAATGATAAGAATGAATCTGCCACTATCAATCAAATGATGAAGCACTTGGGCAGATCTGAAGGTAACCCTGTATTAGGTGTTTTCCAAAAATACTTGACTGGTCATCCTAAGGGTGCTGCTGGTGCTTGGATGTTAAACGGTGCTTTACAAATTTTACAAACCGGTGTTGTTCCAGGTAACAGAAACGCTGATAACGTTGATAAGATTTTAGAGCAATTTGAATACGTCTTGTACCCATCCCACTCCATCAAGACCGATGGTATTAAGGCTGTTTCTGTTACATCCTTTGGTTTCGGTCAAAAGGGTGCTCAAGCTATTGCCATTAACGCCGATTACTTGTACGCTGCTTTATCTAAGGATCAATACGAAGCTTACAGAGTAAAGGTTGCTGAAAGATCTAGAAAGGCTCACAGATTCTTCCACGAAGGTATGATTAACAACACTATCTTCCAATCTAAGGAACACGCCCCATACTCTGATGAATTAGAACAAAAGATCTACTTGGATCCATTAGTAAGAGTTAACCAAGTTACTGACGTCTCTAAATCTAAGACTCCAATCGAAGGTGAAGGCTATGTTTTCTCTCCAAAGAATGTCCAAAAGAAAGCTGATGCCCAAGGTGCTGGTAAGATCTTATCCAACTTAGTTGGTGATGCTAAGAATGTTGGTGTTGATGTTGAATTTATTTCTAACATTCCAGTTGAGAACCAAACATTTTTGGAAAGAAACTACACTGCCGGTGAAATTGCTTACTGTGAATCTCAACCAAACGCCCAAGCTTCTTTTGCTGGAACTTGGTCTGCCAAAGAAGCTGTTTTCAAGTCCTTGCAAATTGAAGGCAACGGTGCTGGTGCCTCTCTAAAGGATATCGAAATCACAAGAGAGTCTGGTAAAATTCCTGTTGTTGTTTTACACGGTGAATTAGCCAAGATTGCTGAATCTAAAGGATTCAATGGAATCAAAGTATCCATTTCCCACGACGATTTACAAGCCGTTGCTGTTGCCATGACTCAATAAGCACTAAGTAGAGCTATCATAGTATAGCTGAGTTCTTATGTAAATGTTTTACTATATAATTCAATCTATACCAATATGATATTTTTATTAATAATCAATCACGCTCTCGCTAATTACAATAATCAACTTTGACATAAGTCAAATATTCATTTTTATTTAGTACTGATATAGTTGCATTAAGTTTAAAGATGAACCTGACAGTTCATGCGTATGTTCTAATTTTTTCTTCCTGCTAATTTTTTTTTTACTTTTGGTAAGTTTTTTTTTTTTTTTTTAATATAGAAAATTTTCTCTGTTATGATATATATGTTTATTTATTTATTTATTTATTTATTTATTTTTTAAAATTAATGTTAATATTTCTCAAAGTCATTTTTATTATTTAAAAAACATAAACGACAATATTAAAAATTTGCTAAACACCAAACAATAATATTAGTTTGGGCCCTTACTATACTGCACATATATATCAAACAAAGATTAAGCCATTATTTATTTAGCTTAGACACAAAGAACTATGGCTGAACAGATAAACGGAAGTGTACCGATTAAAAATTCTTCTGTTGAAGAAAACAGAAAGAAAATATCAATAAACAATTTGATGAATAACGAAGATGTTTCACCAGTCAAAAGAGACGAAAAAGTCAAGAAAAAGTTAGATTCAGTTAAAAACCAAGATGATGAAACCGATACAGATGATGATGTTACCACCGAATCTAAGCCAAAACCTTTAAACTCTGGTGTTGAATTTAACAACGTTGCTTTTGATTATGAAGACAATGAAGAAGACGATGGTGGTGAAGAAATATCTCTGAAAAGTGAAGATTTTGACTTAGATGATGAAGATGATGAAGAAGACGAAGTAGCCAAAGAAAAAGAAGCTGTGAAATCTGTAGAAGTGGCCAGCAAAACTGAGGATGTAAGCATACCGACAAAGAAAAGGTTATTGGAAGCAAATGTAAGTTTGCAACCTGAAAACCCAATTAAAACAATTGAAGCTGTAGTAAACCCAGCAAAAAAGATAAAGGTTGAAACAGATAAGGTCGTTGGAACTTCCAAAAAAAATATTTCTACAGTTCAGGATGATTTGGATAAACTTGCCAAAATTTCAGAAGAAACAAACAAAGACTCTAAACAAAAGAAAGATGTTCCTGTGTGGGCAAGAAAATGGGTGCCAAAGCAAAAAGAAAAGCTAGTTAACAGACATAATGATGAAAATCAAAGCGGTGCATATGAAAAAAAAAGTGCACCAGGAGCTATAGGCAGCAGCAAAGAATATGGCCTGGATGAAGAAGGAATTCCTAAAGGATTCAAACCATCTTATATGAACATTGAGCCTGATTGTGATATAGTCCAAGCCATACAGCAGTGGATTTATGCTCAGTTGGTGTCTATTCCTATTGAAGATAGAAATTTTATAGAAATTGAATTGAAGTTTGGTAAGTTAACTGGTGATAATGAAGTAGATAGAATTAACTTACCTATTTCAACAGAGACTATTTACACAAACATAGACGGTCACTTGTTACCAACAATTGATGAATCGCTTTTTAAAGAGCTTATCAAACATATGATCACAACCACAGAAAACAATTCGGATTTCAACATAATGGAATCTGAAATGATAGACAGTATTTACAGAATAAATGATTTTTACAATCACAAGAGACCTAGATTTTTGAGATTATCAAAGGATTACAAAACCGGTAGAATATTTGAGTTTATTGAAAAAAAAAACTTGTCTAATTTGCTGATTTACACACCTAGAGACGCTTATGATATGAAATTGTCATTAAACTTAGAAGTTCCATTAAATCCAAAAGATGAACCACCGGAAAAGTTTGCTAATGAAACTCCTATTCATTTGAGAAGAAAGAAAAGAAGTTCATACATTCACAATGATTCTTTCACAAGATTTGATTTAACAGAAGTCATTAACAAAAAACAGTCTTTCTTGTCTACAGAAAATGAAAACAACCAAATACATAACACTT
>JAJMDM010000165.1:44632-65033 GCA_030573555.1 Hanseniaspora hatyaiensis (nom. inval.)
AAAAAAAAAAAAAAAAAAAATAAAATGAAAAAAGAGATGTTTATATATTATGATAACACACGCATGAAAAGATGTTGAATTCCAGTTTCTTTTTGAGTGCTTTTTCAGTTCATCTACGACATTTGCTTTGTGAGTTCAAACACAAGAGAAATAAACATGCATTATTGTTAAATGCTCTTGTTGCTTCTACTAATTTATATCTATATCAATAGTTAAATGGGGTATTATTCGAAACAACTCATCAATTACATGGCAAATTATCTTTATATATTCCCAGCATGTAGGCCATTCTAATAACAACCAAATCAATAGCCATTTTTATTGAGTCAGTAG
This sequence comes from Hanseniaspora hatyaiensis (nom. inval.), assembly GCA_030573555.1. NCBI lineage: Eukaryota > Fungi > Ascomycota > Saccharomycetes > Saccharomycodales > Saccharomycodaceae > Hanseniaspora > Hanseniaspora hatyaiensis (nom. inval.). Next base: position 44,966 of record JAJMDM010000165.1, read on the forward strand.
CCAAATCAACTTTAGAGCCATCAACTTCATGCCAGTTTATTGGCACTTCATAAATCGAACATTTTTTTTTCAAAGCTAGAAGTAAAATTTCTACATCAAAGATCCATCTTTCTGTTCTCATATAAGGGAAAATCAAAGACATGGCTTTTCTGTCAAACAGCTTGAAACCACACTGTGTGTCCTTAATCTGTCTAATACCAAAAATGTATACTAATGAATGCAACCCGTACATCAATAAGTTTCTGATAAACGATCTTTTAACAACAGCGTCTGAGTTGACCATGTGTGCCCTAGATCCAATAGCAACAGTTCCGTTTGATTCAGTTTCGTTATGTAGTGTTACTTTTTCAATCAATTTTAAAATACAAGAAAATTCGGACGCACCATCTGCATCAGCAAACAATATGTAATCCCCTGATGAATGAAGCATACCCTGAGTAACAGCCCCACCTTTGCCTCTGTTTAATTCAAATTGTAGCACTCTCAAACACCCATTAGATTCTTTTAATTTTTCTTTTAATGGCGACTTGTTTACCAAATCTAATACAAATTCTTTGGTTTTGTCTTTAGAACCATCATCAACAATTAAAATCTCATATGAAGGCGTAGCCTCAGTCTTTAGTGCCTTTTTCAGTTGGTCTTGGCTCGATGCAAAAAACTCAATTGTTTCTTTTAGCATTGGCTCAATTCTTTGGGTTTCATTGTATGCTGGCACAACGATAGAGATATTTTTATCGGAAGATTCTGTATAATTTTTCAATGAGCTTTCTTGATGATCATTGTCTTCATAAAGAAGTTCTGAAGGCAACGCTTTTCTTGGGGCGTTGGAAAATGCATATATGACATAGTAAATAAATCCTAGCAAAAGAAACACAGAGTTGATAATTAGTGGATATAAAAGGTCATTGTTATCTATGAGTGATTTTATTTGAACATATGTTTTGTTGTTGTTGACAAATAACCAATCCATGATTTAATGCTATGTCAAAATAAATTTGTTTTTTCAATCAAGAATTTTTTTGGGGTTTTACTTTTTTTTGTTTTACCAATTAGTGTTCTGAAATAATACTTGACCCATCATTTCAGTGTAATCTTTCACTTGTTCAACATTTTTCACATTAATAAGAAATATTTACGTGTCCCAAATACATTCATTTAGTAGCACTAGAAAAAAAAAAAAGAAGCTTCCAATCCGAGCGCTTTCCGCACCAGTACATACTGTAAACACCAACAAAAAAAAAAAAATTTTTATATATCTATTGCAAAATGATTTAAATCCGATAATTAACACATACGCACGTGCGTGTTGGGAGCAACGGACTTAGCAAAAAAATTGGTGCAAGCAGCTCAATTACTGTTTTAGGCATATGGACTTGTTTTTTTGTTTTCTTTTTATTCTAGCAAACCACGTTTCTTTTTTTTTTTTTTTTTTTTTTCTATTTGTGAATATTTTAGTTTATTAGAATTTTTAAATGAGATGAATAGGCTTTGAATATATTAAAGTGGTTTAGTGTTCTCATCAGTATGTTCAAATAATTCATTATCACAACCAAGCAAACAACTCAACCTGCATACATTGAAGCACATTTTTTCTTTTTTTTTTTTTTGATTGAAACAAACTACATTTTCTCTATCTCTTTTATAGATATACCGAGTTAAACATAAGTGAGACGTTGAAGCGCAACATTTAAATCAATGAGTGAACAACAATCAAACAAGCCACACAGGGCTTCGAGCTCTGCTGGGGAAAAGCTAACCACGAAGAAAAAGCTGCATTCACAAGGTTACAATGCCAAAGCGTTTGCCGTTTCTTCTTCGTCTGGTGCTTTAAGCAGAAAGATGATGCACTCTCATGAAAAATTACAACAAAAAATGCATAACCCACAATTTACAAAGAACGATCAACTAGCTAATGATAAAGAAAATGACTTCAAGTTTCCTGAAGAAGAGCTTGAGCCTTTTGTTATAACAATCATGGGTCCTAAAGGTTCAGGTAAAACAATGTTGTTGAAATCTCTAGTCAAAAGATTCACCAAAAAATCAATTAATGAAAACGATCTTAAAGGTCCTATTACTGTTATTGGTGGAAAAAACAAAAAATTCACTTTTATTGAATGCCCTAACGATATTAACTCTATGATAGATTTGTCCAAAATATCTGATTTGGTTTTACTGACAATTGACGGTAACTTTGGGTTTGAAATGGAAACCATGGAATTTTTGAACATGTGCCAAACTAACGGTATGCCTAAAATAATAGGTATTGTTACTCATTTAGATTTATTCAAAAAGAAATCAACAGTTCAAGATCAAAAGAAGAAGTTGAAGCACAGATTTTGGGTTGAAGTATACAAAGGTGCTAAGTTATTTTATTTGTCTGGTATAATCAACGGCAGATACCCAGATAGAGAAATATTGAACTTGTCTAGATTCATTCAAGTTATGAAGTACAGACCTATAAATTGGAAGTTACAACACAATTACTTTTTGGTCGATAAATACGTTGATTTAACTCATCCTACAGAAATTGAAAAATCATACGGTAAGACTAATAGAACTATTTCCATGTACGGTTACCTAAAAGGTGGACTAAATTTGCCTAACTTGGAAAATTGTATCAAAATGCACTTGTGTGGTGTAGGTGATTTGACTGTGAAAAACTTGGAAAAGTTACCAGACCCTTGTCCAACACCTTCTTATTTGGCTAAAATAGACGAATATGAGAAAAAAGTTGCTGACAGAGAATCTGAAAACAAGAAAAACAACAAAACAACTTCAACTGAAATTGATGTTGATGGTGATTCTGCAGCTGCTGAAGCTGCTAAACCAAAAAGAAGAAAAAGATTGCAAGATGACCAAAGACTGGTTTATGCTCCTATGTCCAACATTTCTGGTGTTATGATCGACAAAGATGCTGTATACATCGATGTTTATGATAAAAAGATAAGCAAGAACAAAAACAATGAAGACTCTGAAGACGAAGCATCTGAATTTGAAGAAGATAGAAAAGCTAGAAAGCAATATTCTTCTAATCAAATTTTAAATGAGGAGGAACAAATTCTAGACGAAGGTAAACAGTTAATCGACAATATGACTAAAGAAATAAACCAAATGGATGATTTGGAAAATACAGGTCTGCAATTGTTTTCTACTTCAAATACTATAAGAAAAGAAGATATTGAATTACAGCAGCAAGAAGAAGCTAAAGAGCAACAACTTACTGGTAGAAAGTCATTGAGAAACCCAAAGTTGTATCAAAATAAAACTTTAGATGATTACGACTATAAAAATTTGGACCAAATAAATGTTGATGATGATGATATTGCTGAAGAAGAAGGATACGATATTTACAATGATGATAACGAAGAAGACGTTTATAGAGACAATGAAAAACTGATTCTGGAAACTGACAATGAGCTTTCTGATTCAGAAGAAGAAGAAGAGGACGAGTACATAAAACAAGCTAAAAAACTGAACGTATTAAAGGCTAATAAAAACAATGCCAGAAACAGAAAATGGGATATTAACAAGTTATTGTACATGGAAAACATCACTCCAATGGATGTATTCAACAGATATAACGGGTTGTACAAAGACGCTGATATTGAAGAAGCTGATGAAGAAACAAAGGTTAAAGATGAGGAACAAAATCCTTTATTGAAATTTAAAAGATCAGATAAAGCAATGAAACAACAACAAGAAGAAATAGTTAGCATTCAAACATTGTCTAAAAACTGGAGCGACATTTCTCCTATTTCTAAAAGATTTTTGACATTGCCAAAACTAAATGAGGATTCTGATGAAACTGCTGTTGGAAACAATGATGACAATGATGAAGAAATGTATGGTGATTTTGAAGACTTAGAAGCTGAGGAAAACAAAGAAGATGAAGACTCTGAACAAAAAGCCGATACTTTCCCAGATTTTGATGAAGAAGAACAAAAACCAGAAGAGCCAGAAGAAGACAAATCTGTTGAAGAACAAAGAACAGCCAATGCAGCTAAAAAGCAAAAACTGAAGTTGCAGTTTGACTTAGAAGAGGGAGAAAATTTCAAAGAAGATGATCCAAACAACGAATTTGACACTTGGTTTGAATTGCAAAAAAACAAGCTGGCCAAGCAGCACGAAATCAACCAGACAATTCTACAAACTCTAACTGAGGAACAAAGAAATAATTTTGAGGGTTACAAGCCAGGCACTTATTTGAAGTTAGTTTTTGAAAATGTTCCATGCGAGTTTGTTGAAAACTTTGATTCTACAGTTCCTATTGTATTGGGTGGTTTGTTGCCAACTGAAATGAAATTTGGTGTGATGAACGCCAGAGTCAGAAGACACAGATGGCATAAAAAGATTTTGAAATCTAACGATCCTGTAATTTTCTCTTTAGGATGGAGAAGATTCCAATCATTGCCAATTTACACCACCACTGATTCCAGAACTAGAACCAGAATGCTGAAGTACACTCCAGAACATGCTTACTGTCAAGCTTCTTTCTACGGGCCTTTGTGTAATCCAAATACACCATTTATGGGTGTTCAATTCGTTGACAACGACAACTTGACAGGATCTTTTAGAATTTCCTTAACAGGTACCGTTGAAGAAATTGATACAAAGGTTGAAATAGTGAAAAAGCTGAAACTAGTCGGTTATCCTTCCAAAATTTTCAAGAACACTGCGTTTATCAAAGACATGTTCTCTTCTATGATGGAAGTTGCCAAATTTGAAGGTGCACAAATAAAAACAGTTTCAGGTATTAGAGGTGAAATTAAAAGAGCATTATCCAAGCCTGAAGGTGAGTTCAGAGCGACTTTTGAAGACAAAATTATTATGTCTGATACAGTAATTTTGAGAACATGGTATCCAGTTAAGTTGAAGAAGTTTTATAATCCTGTTACATCAATGTTGATGAGCGATAAAGCTGGATGGAAAGGTATGAGACTACAAAACCAGGTCAGATTTGACCAAGGTTTAGGGTTGAACATGCAAAATGATTCTGCATACAAAAAAATTGAAAGAGTCGACAGAAAGTTTGCGGGAGTAAGGGTTCCAAAGCAGCTGCAAAAGAACTTGCCATTTAAATCTCAGGTAAGTGCAATGAAGCCAGCTAAAAAGCAAACTTACTTGCAGAAGAGAGCTGTTGTGTTGGGTGGAGAAGAAAAGAAATCAAGAACATTCATGCAAAAAGTTTTCACTATCGCTAAAGAAAAAGACTTGAAGAAGAAGAAGAAGCAAGAAGATTACATTGAAAAGAAACAAGTCAAGATAGCTAAAGAAGACGCTATCAAAAAGGACAAGGAGAGAGAAAGAAAAAGAAAATATTTTGAAACTGCCGGAAGAAATAGCCCAAACAATCAAAATGATGGCGGTATACTAAAGAAAAGAAAGTAGTTATATAGATGCAACATGCGCAGTTTATGTGTAGCAAGTGGGAGGTATGAAGTACGCTAAAATAGGATAACTGTCAATATGTATCCACTTTTGCTTATAACAATAAATACATGTTACTAAGGAGTTTTTCTTTACTTTTTTGTTTTTATATTAAAATTATTAAACTTGTTTCTGGTTCTGTTTGATTTATTTAAACAATAACTATATAAGAATTCAATTAGATGAATTGAGATAACCATTGGAAGGCATCAGCATAACCACTTTTATTAACAACAGAAACCATGAATACACCAACAGGTCTTTGGTTATCAGCAGGAGGATAGGCATCGCTGTAGTTCAACAAATTCAAAGCGGACTTCAATTCCATTTCAGGAACAGCGTTTGGAGAATCAATCTTGTTACCCAAAATAGCAAATGGAACATTGGCTAACTCAGGGATTTCAAACAAACCTTCTAATTCAATTCTGGCTTCTTCGAATCTTTGCGGATCAGCAGCATCGACCAAGAAAAAGATACCGTTGACTTCAGGGAAGTAGTCTTTCCACAATCTTCTGGCTTGAATATGGCCACCCAAGTCAAAAGTGGTGAACTTGATACCACCAACGGAAAGTTCTTCAGAAGTTGGGTGCCAAGTTGGTTGCAAAGTGGCTAATCTGTCATTTTTTAACATGTGTAGTAAAGTTGTCTTACCGGCGTTGTCCAAACCTAAAAACAAAAGCTTACCTTTTTTGTTCCATAATCCTAAAGAAGACAGAACGTTTCTAAACCAGCCGTAAATGCCCCACATTGTACTTTTTTTTTTTTTGATATGCTTTTTTGATGATATAAACTATACGTTAAATAATTGCACCGTTGAGAACGAAAATAAAAAGAAGATGACTTGCGATGCTAGTGTGCTTGAAATAAAAACCGGTTTATATTAGACTAATATTGATGGTTTTTGGCAGGTTTCAAGTTCCTTGAAAGTGTTCCTTTTATATAAATGTGTATATATTTATTGGTGTTTTTCTTGAAGTATCTTGTTTTAAGGACATGGGAGTGATCGAAACCTGAACGACGTGTTAGATTACGAGTTTTCACCACCAAATGAAAACTAAATTAAAATTATCCAAGAAAAAAAAAAAAAAAAAAAAAAAAAAAAAAAAAAAAAAAAAAAAAACAAATCAGCAAACAAGCAAATAAACGCAGCAGCGACGCTTAGATGTGTGTGACCACCTGCGACAAATAACAGGAGAAACGTACTATGAGTTTGACTAGTTTTGTCTGGCTCATAATAAGGCGCAAAATAGCGGGCCACATTGGAAAAAATTTTCTGTACTCGATACCTAAATATTACTTACTGGCTTTTATTTGCCTTTTTTTTCTCCCCGTAAGCATTGAACCATGAAGCTTGGTTTTTTTTTGGAAAGGATAGGACGACTGTCCACAGCGGAAAAAACGTGCATGTACAGCACGTGACGTTAAAGCCGATACGCGAGAAGAAAAGACCAAAGCTTTTTTTTTTTGTTAATGCGGGGCTTCTCTTATCTCCAGGGCGTCTCTTGTCTTTTCAGCTAGCAAGTATATATCATCTTAATCAACTCCGTCTCACATGCATTCAACGCCTCAACCTTCATGCCAACCATCTTGCTGAACGAGGAGTTTGATATACTGATCACATCGTTGCTCAGCTTGTAGTTCAGTTTCAGAACGCTCATGGCAAATTTGTGCTGCTCCTCCTCTTTGATCTGCACGTCCTGGTAGACGGTTTTCATCTGGACTATGGCAGACACTACGGTTCCTTTATCCAGCTTGCTGCACACACGATTTTTCAAGTAATCCGCAAACCCTATTGCAGGCTCATGGAGAGTGTATATCTTAGGCAGTGTTCTTTTTTTAGTCTTGCTGTTCCTGTCAAGGATTATCTCGATCAGAGTGTCGATGCACTCATCCATGGTCTTGCTGCTGGTCAGGTGGCCGATTTCTTCAAAAAAAGCTCTGTTTTTGATAAGAACGTCATTGGAAATGCACTTGCTCATCAAGTCAAAGTATTTGTCAATGTAAAACCCAATCGTGTTCATGCTTTTGTCATTCACCGCAGAAAAATTGTTTGCCAGCGGATACTCGTAGTAGTTTATGTTGTCTCTTTCCAGGGCAGGGAACCCCAAGCCAGTAGAAAGAGCGTCAGTTTTCATGTGTGTAGCAAAGAGCGAGCTGGTGCTTTTATGCATTCCGTAACCAGACATGTCAGTGCTTTTCAGAGTAGAGTTAATGTTGCTTGCAGCGTCTATCAGATCTTCTATATGCGGCTTTTTCTTGTTGTTGCTGCTGCCTATATTGTTGCTCACGAGCTTGTTCAGGGAAGAGCCTGGCCGTGAATTTATCGGCGATATATAGTTCGAATTAATCGCAGAAGATGGTAGGTTTATCTTTGTTTTATAATTGTTCAAAACATTGTTTCGATAGTTCTCTATAATCATTGATGTATTACTGTTTTCTGATTCCATGTTAGAGCTATATAAGTTGTTTTTGTTCAGCGGCAGCGGGCAGTAAAAATTATAATCATCTGTATCATCGTCGTTGGACAGCCCTGTAATTGACCCTTCAGTCAAAAAAGAAATGGCGTCATCTTCTCCTTCCACATGTACTCCCAAGCTTTTAGTATTTACTGAACTGTTTCCAGAGGAGAGCCACCCAAGTCCGTTTAAATTGTTGGAATTGGATGTCTTTAGTATAGAGGGGTTGACATTTTTAAAACTGCTATCTTTCATATTACGATTAATCAATCTCAGTTATATCAATGTCTGTTCGTACCTTCTTATATGTATATATCCCTGTTTTTAACTATTTGATTGTGAATGGTCAGTCTAATTTTTTGCTTCACCATTAATCAGAAACATGAACACTTTTTATGAAAGAATGATGCGATACCATATTTATCATGACACATCTTTAATTCAATATCAAATTACCTATACCTTCAATTGCAGATTCATTGACGTTATATAAAAAAAAAAGTAAAGAAGAATAAGAAAAAAAAAATTATTTTTAAACACGCATGTTAATATTATTTTTTTCTCTCTTTTCTTTTACTATTCTTTCTATTGTTCATCTCTATATTTTAAATCCATCAAATTAAATATCTTGATTAGCAAAGACGTATCTGGGGATTTGTTGTTATACATTCTGACACTAGAAAAAGCAAGATACAAACCTAAAACATAATAAAAGCTTATCAGCAGGCGAAAATCCCTTAAATTTGAGAAAAAAAACCGTGAGTATTACCAAATGATGTAAAATTTTTTGTTGTTTCTACTAAGAGAATAGTAATTTATAAGAAAATTACTTATTTACTTTTTACATATATAAAATTAATTTTGTTTTACTATATACTTAGTATAATCTGAAAGAAGGACCCATGGAAGATTTGATGACCAAGGAACCAACATTTTGCCAGTTCTTCTTCAATAGAGAAACTAAGAAGTTAACAGACATTAAGATTTGGTTGACTAAGGTGTCTTCGTCCATTTCGACGTTACCGACGGCAACAGCTAAACATAGAACCTTCTTCAATTGGAACTTGATGGTAGACTTAACTTCAGTGACCTTGGCGTATAAGTCATCGTTGTGGGAAACTGGAGTTGGGAACTTACCGGCCTTGGATAATTGAGGACCCAATAATCTTGGAACTTGCTTAATCAAGACATCGGAAGCAACGAAAGCAGTGTACTTCTTGGCTAACTTCTTAATCAACTTCTTGTTTTTGTTTAACTTCTTTAAGTCATCAACGGACATAGCATCACAACCAATAGATTTAGCTCTGTCAACATCGAAAGCATCACCGAAAATACAAACAGCCATGTTTGGTCTTGGAGTGCTTGGTAATCTCAAAGAACCAGAGAATCTCTTGTCTCTTTGAGGGTCGTAGTTCTTCAAACCGACTTGTAATTCAACGGTTTCCAAGAAGTTTCTTTGCTTGGTTTCGTTAGAGTATTTTAAGATTTCCTTAACGTTTTCTCTGACGTGGGAGGTACTGATTTTAGACATTTTGATTTATAAGAGTTTTTTGTTTAATTTATTTTTAAATATCTTCCAAAGTTATTTGGTGGACCGCAAGGTTTTTCGACTGTATAAATTTATAAAAACAAAAAGTTTCTTGGTTTTTTCTATTACTTCTCTTCCCTTTAATTATTACTAATAGAAAGTTTATATTCAGTTTATATTCAGTAAGATTCAAAGAACTAATGTTCATCGTATAAAAATTGGAGAAGGTGAAACCAATTTTGATTTTTTGTTTCTTACTTGCACGAAACAACGGAAGAGTAAATTGTTAACACTTTTTTTTTTTTTTTCATGTTTACCTACACTTTGTAATCTCCTATTAAAGAAAAAATTGCATTAAAAGTTATGTTTTTTACTAAAAAACACGCTACATTTTTTTTAAAAAAATTGAATATGCTTTTTTCCTAAAAAAAAAAAAACTTTCTGTTTTTGTTACAATTTTTTAATTTAAATAGTATATATCCGAAAACGTAAACCTAATATCTAAGAATATTTAAACTATTAGTGCTTCAAATATATGCATACGTATAAAATTAGGTTATGAATACAGCAATAAACATCTATAAAACCATGGTTTTTTGCTTTGTTTATTTTGTTACGTTTATATTGGGAGTTTTAAGTTATTAATATGCTAAAACCATGGCTTCAAACGCAGTGTACTGTGCAAACCAGACTATTACACAAAAAACTATCTTCGTCATCAGCTGCTTGGGTATCTAAAAGACAAAATGATAAATATACCAAATTGGCCCAAGCAAATGGCTATGTATCAAGAGCAGCATACAAGTTAAAAGACATAAACAAATTTTATAAAGTGTTTGACAAAAAGAAAAAACAGAATATTGTGGATCTTGGCGCAGCACCTGGTGCATGGTGCCAAGTTGCTAAAGAAGAAGCAAATGCAAAATCTTCTATTTTGGGCATAGATTTATTAGAGATCAAAAACATTCAAGGAGTGCATTTCATCCAAGCAAATATGCTACTGAGGTCTACAATGGTGAAAATAAGAGAACATTTTGATTATGACCAAGGATACGCCCAAATAAAGCCGGATATTCAAGTGAATACTGATAAATTCACTGTGGATGTTGTTATGAGTGATATGCTTCACAACGTTACAGGAATAGTTTTTAAAGATCAAATGAAGTCAATTGACCTTTGTAATGCTGGACTAGTGGTTTCATTAAACATTTTGAAACCAGGAGGCACTTACTTTTGCAAAATACTCTCTGGGCCTGACGTTAAACTTTTTATGAACCGATGTAAAAAACTGTTTCATAGTGTGCATCAATATAAACCACCTGCATGTAGTGATGCTAGTCTTGAATTCTATGTAATATGTAAAAATAAAAAAAATACCAACATGACTGTTGGAGAGCTGTTTACTTGAAATCATGCGAATGCGGTTTACCAAGCTCATTAGTTAACAACTATTAACAGACACTTTCACATTTATTTCAGCCACGCCGAATAAACTTTACGACAATAAAACTAAATAATACAAAAAAAAAGAAAACCAAAATACAAAGCAACAAAATAACCAAAATTTCATATCATATTTAAACTAAACTAAATTAAACTTTCTTCAACTTCAGCTGTTTTTTCAGCATTTACTACTTCTATATTTTCTTCTTCCACAACAGCTGTGCCATCATGTTCTTTGATTTCTTCGTTATTAGAAACAACTTGGGGTTCTTCGCTTAAATCTATCAAAGACTCTTCTTGTTTATGAATATTTGGCTGTTCTGGGGCCACTAAAGGCTCTGGAGTAATGATTCTTTCAGCTAGTTCCTTTTCCCCATCATTTTCCAAAGCATTTCTCCATTTTTCGGTTATGGATTCAGTATCTTCGCCATATGTTAGTTTGAACAAAGCTGCCTGCGGAATGTTACCGCTTTTGACTAGTAATTCTGAAATTTTTTCGATTTCACCAGCAGCCCAGTAGGAATTGAAAGCAATATTGAACTTACCTTCCTTTTCAGCAATTGATCCAATTTCAATTAACTTATCCTTCATGTTAAAAGATGAGTAAATCAAAAACAAAGATTCCAAATCCTCTGCAGAGGAGTAACATTGAATCGCTAATTTATAATTAAATTTGTTCAAAGCAGTGTCTCCTAATAATTTCCATTTATGAGAATTTACTACAGTACTATTTTTATCAAGCAATTCAAATGCTTCTGACAGCATGTTTAATTTGACAGCAAGCATATACTTTTGGTCTGAGTCAGGTGTGATTTGGTAAGCTTCCTCAAATAACTCTTGATTTTCCAAAAATTTGGCAATTGACATCAAGTCTTTTTTGGATTCAATTTTTGGTAAAATCTCATCAATAGCTTCCTCAACAGCACCTCTGGTAACCCATGTTTGGAATTCCATTACGTTAATAGACAACGGGTAGCTGGTGATATGCATATCTCTATCACAAACATAAACCTTGTTGTCATTAGCTAAATAACCAACAACATATTTAGGTTGGTCGAAATGAGCGACAGTTGTTGAAGCACCACCAATAAAGTAGGATAGTTTTCCTTGGTTTGTAGAGTACAAAAAGACATCACCGACCCATTCACCGGACATTACAGAATCGTTGAACTCATACAAAACACTTAAAAAGTCTTCCTCATCATCTTCGCTTTCCTTGTCAATCAGGTCCTTGTTATATTCTAATATGTATCCATTCTCTTCTTCAGTGTATATCAACATAAGCTCTTCATTTTTACTCCAAATTACTCTATTAGCCTTTAGTTCAAATGATTTTAATTCAGCACCAGTTTCCCAGTCAACAAAGTACAAATCACCTTCAGCGCTCTGCAAACCTAACAATGGACCATCAAAACATTTCACTATATTGTATTCTTCAAATGTAGGCAACCCAGTGACTTGCTTAAAATCTTTGAATATCTGGACTTCGCCTTCTAAAGTAACCAAACAGTAGGTGTTTGAATCGTTACTCCAAGCAAAACTCTTACAGTTTCCAAAAGCCTTGTTTCTCCAGGCCAAAGCAGTATAGATTACAAACTCACCATCGCCTACTACAGCAACATTTCTTCCATTTGGTGAGTGTTTCAAGACTTGTGGGTATATGTCAACAGAACCAAGTTCTTTGGTTTGTAATTTAGTGTGCTCACCTTCTTCGTCTTCAGCACCAGTTTCATCGTTGTCCTTTTTCTGCTTTATAACTGCACTGAAAACTTCGCTGTTGTTGCCTCCTTTTTTACTACACCAGACTAATTTGCCTTGCTGGTCCATAGAATATATAGGGTCGTTGTTACCCATTGACAAAACAGTAAACCCTGAATCACAACCAATAGCAACGACATTTTTAGAGTTGCTGTCTGGATGAGTAGCAACAGCCCAGCATCTTTCCATGTTTAGTCTCATTGAGGTTTCCAATTGATATGTAATTGAGGACCAGATTTTTACTGCAGAGTCTTCACCACCCGAAATAATAATTGGTAATGTTGGGTGGAATGTGGCAAAAGAAACGTTGTAGTCATGCCCTTGCATAGTAGAAACACAGGACTTGGTTTGATAATCCCAAATTTTAATGCTGCAATCATCTGAACAAGTGATCAAGTATGGTTTATCTTGATGCGGGTAGTATTCAACATAGTTAACACCCTCAGTTTCATGAGCTAAAATAGTCAAATTAGGATCAGGCTTACCAATAGTCCATATTTTGACGGTTCTATCAAGGGAAGCAGTAGCAAACACAGAGGGATCTTTTGGATTTATTGCTACATACATTACTATAGACTCATGGGCTTCAAACTCTTGTTTCAAAGACCATTTGTCTTCCCAGTTCCACAACTTGACCAAACCGTCATCAGAGGAAGTTAACACATATGGCAAAGTAGGATGAACAACAATGCATCTTAAATAATCAGGGTGGGCTTCAAATTCGTAAACTTTTTCACCGGTGTTATAGTTGTATATTCTTACTTTAAAATCGTCACAACCTAAGATACACCAGTTTTGTCTGGCAATGAATCTACCCGCTCTGACAGGAAGATCAGTGACGTCAATGGATCTAACCAGTTTTTTGGTTTCATAGTTCCATATTTCAACTTTACCTGTGTAAAGAGTGGACAAAAGCCATGGCTGTGTAGGGTGAAAATCTAGAGATTTGACTCTTTCAGAAGAATTTGAAAAGTCTTTCTTTATATCTAGTTTCATATTTTAAATATAGTATTTACAAAAAAAAAAAAAACACTACAATGAGACACCAGTTAGTTCTTTTTGCTCTGTATATTCTTTGGTTTTAATTAAATTTTTTTTTCTAGCTTTTAAAGTTATTCACTTATTAATACATTAAGGGGCAATAGTGATCTAACCATAAGCATATTTATTTTAAAATAACATTTACCAAAAATATTTATTAAAAAAAAAAAAAAAAAAAAATGGTTTTTTAAAATTTTAAGCGTGTTAAAAAAAAATTTTTTTTTTTTTTTTATAGTACTGCAATAAATAACTGCCATTCACAATGACTACACTGACAAGCAGTTACGTGTTCATGTGACGAAGGACCTGAGTGGTGGGGAGGAGCACGTGAGAAGAACAGGAGGTTTAATCAAATGATTAATTGATTAACTTTTTATTTTAAAATTACAATGATTAAGTTTAATTGAATAAGGCACAATGACTTTAAATTGCTGTTATTGCGATTCATTGTTAAATCACCCAGCCCAATGATATTGGCCGCCTCACAAAGCCGCAGTTCATGGCAAATTTTTTGTGCTGGCCAATTCACAAACCACGTCCTTGCTTGTGGTTACCTGGTAGGGCTTGTTTTGTCAGATTGAGTTTTCACCTACTGCAGCTAAAAGCAAAAGAGAAGCAAACAAAAACCTACAATACAAGCAAAAAACTGCATAAACTAAGACACAGAAAGCATGGTTTTTCAATCAGCACGGTACACAACGCTTATTTTTGTGCTTTGTCTCCTTGTACCTAGTTTTTCAACATGTCTTCCTTTAAACAAAATATTTGAAGGCCAAGGCCGAGTGTGTACCAACAACTATGCTGACAATCAGGTAAGCGCACGATCAGTTATTAGACAATTATTGCGGTTACCTAAGCATCATTTTCTTAGCAAACAAGCCAATAAATGGATAATCCCAAAAGAATACACAGGTTTCAAAATTGTAAAAACACACTCATCTAAGAATGGGGTTTCCTCGCTTGGCGGCAACGTTACCTTAAACTACTGCCAAGAAGGTGAATTATTATGGTCCAAAATAATCACAAACTCTAACAGTATTTGGGGTCTACCTATTTGTTTTTACTACAATCCCAATGATACATTTTTGAAAAAAGAAAACACCAGAATTGATCAAAAGTTGAACACTTCAAATAGTCTATACGAGCGTTTTTTCAAAGCAGCTAAAGCTACAGGAACAGAAAACAAACATTCAGTGACTCTCAAACAAAGGGCTTTTGAAGATATATCCAACATCAAGTGCTATCAACTTGCTCGTACAAAAAAACATGCTCTTCAAAACTTTGATGTATTTTTACCAAATCAATTTGTTGGTGGAATATTCAAATGTGATTTGATGGCTGATAAAGACAACATAGTGTTTTTAGAAAATATGCTTGATGACAATTTGCACTGGACCAGTGATGGTGTTTCAAAAAATTTCTGTAACATCAACAACAGCAAACCATTAATTCCGTTAATTGCTGACAACTTTAAAAATTATTGGAGCAGTTTCAATGGAATCAAAAAAGACAATGGAAAATATTATGTTAATATTATAGAGACGTTTCCATTTTTGTATACACCAAATATTATAGATGCTACTTCTGACCAAGTTTTAAATAACACCCAGCAAAACAAATTTCTGTATCAAGACGCTGACTCTGTAGAGTGGACTCATACATTAAAATACAAGCTTTTTGACAAGATCAAAAAAAAAGGCAAAAGCAACAAACAAAAAGACAACTGGTACAACGAACTTAGTGTAAGTGAAAATTATACTAATGATATTAAAGAAATAAAGCATATTAAAAAATTAAATGGCAATATCAACTTAGAAAGTGATAATTTGCTAAGCTTATTCTCAGCCAATCAGTCACTAAATATAAACCAAGTTTTAGAGTTAAGCGGCAATTTGAGCCTTTCATCATTTAAAGAATATTTACAAATAATATTGTTGCCCTCTAACCGGTCAACACGTTATGAAATTACAGAAATTGATGCTAACAACGACATGCCCAACAATACATAAAAAAAATTTGATCACATGCTATATAAGTTCCAAATTACTGAAAACACTTTTGACCATAACATATCTCTAATTGCAAAATAGATATTAAAGAGCAATAAAAAAGAAACATTTATTTAGAACTGAATATATTGCTTATATGTTTTGAAACATATTTACATATTTACATACATACAGACAGACTATATATAGCAAACATTTGGGGTTCAGCTGTAACAAACAAAAAATTGCCACAGAATACTTGCACAAGTTTGCGCGTAAAACCGGGTATAAATATTTCTATCAACTTTAATTAAACTTTACATTTATATAAAAGAATACTGTTGCTGTTTGCTTTGATCTTTTAAATTAGCTACAAAAACATCACTTTCAGTTTTTTTGTGTGCTTTCTCTTTCAAATCACCCACACTCTCATATGATTTCAATAGACCTTGTGACTGTGGTTTGATTATGTCTTCTGCTTTTTCTTGACTGTTAAGATCACTATTGCTTTTGTAAGCATTGACGCTTGCTGCTGATTTGTTTGAGTTTTTGCTCATGACAGTATTTGATCTTTTAATTTTGTCAGTGAACGATTTCAATCTTGATTTTAATCCGGGTTGTGGGGAATGATCCGTTTGATAGAACTTTTCGTCATTTTCATCATAGTTGCTTGATGGAGAGCCTTCTTCGTTAGCAGCCAAAGGAATACTTAAAGACGATTTGTTATGCTGGCTTTTATTGTTATGCAATAGAGAATTTCTGTAGTTTTCTTCTTTTTCATTTGCTTCAAATTTGTACTTTTGATCTTGCAAATCTTCTTCCCAGTTGTTGCCATGCTCTTTGGCTGTTTGTCCCAGAGCAAATAATTCATTGGCAACTGTTGGATCAAGATCATCATTAGCTTTAGTAAAAGCCATTCTGTCATCTTTAACTGGCTTGAATCTTAAATCAGGATTCTTGGACCATAATACCAATCCTGTGTAAAATAGAATCATTGATAGCAGAATGAAGGAAAAGGCAGCATTCAAAATAAAAAATACCCATGCCATGATGGAACCAACACTTGCTGGTTGCCCAAATAAATTTGAAAAGAACAAAAACAAGAAACTGTTGACCAAACTGACAGTTTGCATTAAAATGTTTATGACGTTTGTAACCCTATCCAAATATGGCTGAATTTTAATGATGACAATAAAGTAAATCAAATCAAAAACAAAGAATATTAAAGATTGAGCTTTACCAGATTCCTGTCCACAAGCAATCACAATCGCTTTGGCCAAGAAAAATGTTAAAATCACACCTCCCCACCAGTAGTATTCAGCTTTGAACATTGAGTAGAACCAAGAATATTTGTTTAAAACTTGTTCATCTCCGTATAATATAGCTGCTGGATTATTGCAATCTTCAACAGATTTTCTACCAAATTTGTATGTTCTAACAAAAGTCCACACCATCAAAGTGAAAATAGTAATCAAGAACAAACATGCCATGACAATCAAAGCTGCAGAGTCCCTTTGGAAAAATTCCCAAATGCACAAAACTGCAATTTGCGTAAACCCAATATAGGCGTATTTCAGCATAGCACCTTTCAAAACCATTTTCCATGATTGTCTAAATCTTAAAAATCTGGTTGGCGCTAACCAACCTAATTTGATAAACATATTTATCAAAAGCTTAGACAGGATGACTAAAATAGCCAAAGCATATCCACAAATCAAAAAAAAAGTTAAACCTGTGGCTACAATACTTGTTGCTTCAATGCCCATTATGTAACCCATTCTCTTGATACCTCTATAGATTTTGACGTTTGCGTTGCCGTATAAAACGTTTACTTGGGCTCTTTTAACCAAATTTCTTGCTACTACATACAAAAGATCTCTCTTTCTCTTCTTTTGAACCAGGACTGAGTCGTTTGTTGCTGTTAGATACAAATTAGGAGTCCCACCGGTTGATTGAACGTACCAACGGAAAATTTTCTGCATAAATGTTGTTTTAATTAAACCCATTGACCAAGCCAAATTCTCGGCCCACGAAGAAGCAATAGGTGGCAAGTAATCAACGTGTTGTAAAGAGACTAATACGACACTTTGGAAGTATAAAAACAAAGACATGGTGTTGGCAGAGATGTGGGAGGCCGCTATAGAGCTTCCAAAAGCGGCTAGTAAAGCACTGGTGATTAATCCAATACCAGCAATAATGGCGGTTACCCACTTAACACCTGTTTGCGAAACAGATTTTCCATTGGTGAAAAAAGCCTCAATACACGCAACTTGTGTTTCAGACGTGTCGTCTGCTTTAACAATTTTCAGTCTTAGATAAGCGTCAATATCAGGAACTTGATATGCGATTTCAGGAATAAGTTTTGTATAGCTTTCAGAAACGTACTGGATAGAATTGATTTCAATGACACCAGGCGATAGGGGACAAAACTGTTTCCATCCTAGCGCACAGGCATTTTCAACTCTTTTAATGATTCTGAATCCATATGCGTAAACATCAATAAAAGCAATGATGTTTCCTGAAATTTTAGAATCAATTTTTAAATTATAATGCAAACCTCTTGTGGAAGGATCGAAATAGACATTGAAGGATTCTGGAACTAGTTCAGAATTCTCCATACAGGTGACCAAAGATGTCGCTTTCAGATTTCTTTTGGCGCTCAAAGGCACTGCTAGGACTTGGAAGATCACCAAAGCTCTAAAAATAATTTCTTTAATATTCATGACAGCAGAAAAGATGTTCACTGGTATGTGTATTTTTATGAATTTGTTTGATTGCTGTTTTAAGTTAAATATTAGTCAACAAAAAAATATATTAAAGTAAATGAAATAAATCAATCAATATGTTCAGTGCACTGACTAAAAAAAATATTCACTAACAATCTGAGGTTTCTTCTTAACGAAATGTGCCAAAATTTAAGCTTAGCTTTTGAAAATGAATCAGCTGTGAAGATGTACGGCAAAAACAAACAGATATAAAAAAGTTTTATAATTCTTTATCAATTGGGCTGAACAACAACAAAAAAAAAAAAAGTGGATAAACTGGTTACTTTTAAAAAGCTGCTACTTTAAAGAAATGTAGATTGATGCGGCTTTTTGAATAAAATAATGTTGTTGTGTTGACAACAGATGCTGGTGAGTCTTAAAGAAGAATAAGTTGGGTTTTGATAGGTCCTGCTTTTGGGTTTTCTTCAAAATGCTTTTGTAAAAAAATAAAAGAATTCCAATTTGGACAAATTCAGATCCATTAAAAAAAAAGAAAAATTGGGAATCAAAATTGAATCTTAAATTTAAAAAAAAAAAAAAAAAAAAAAAAGGATTTCTATTACATTATAACAAAGCCTAATTAATAATCTCATACTGTCTAAAGAAAACACGAATAACTCGCGAATGTCCTTAATTTAAGTTTAAAAAAAGAGAAATAGAAAAAAAAGAATATTGTCCGAAAAAGTATTTTTTTACTAATGAAGAAACAGTAACGGAGAAAACAAGCGCCACAGTTCCACGCAGTACAGACGAGAAGCGTTTAAATGGAGACAGCCTTCTGAATTCGCAATGCGTGACAGCGTTAGCTGCTTTTTTTCATGCGAAAACTGCATCGTTTTTTTTTTTTAAGCAACAGCTGATTCCCTGGAGGTTATTTTATTTTTAGCAGTCTTTGCTGGGCGCGGAAAAAGCAGATGCCAGGGCACATTTTTTTTTCTACTGCGGACATGTGCATTCCTTTTTGGGAAAAATAAATGATCTGCCACGTGACAGACATAGAAGCGCAGTCGTGTTTTTGTAGAAAGCTGCACGTGCTAAGGAAGAGCAGTTTGAGCGGCACAGTTAGGATGAGGGGCGTATGCATTCATGATGGGTTATTTCCCTTGAGCTGTTAAATAAAAAAGCAAGTATATAAAAGATGGAGTGTGCAAACTTCAAGCTGAGCCACTGTGTTATATAGGAATCTCAAGATCAGGCTCGTGTGGCCAGCAGGCGCTTTAGTAGTCATCGTTGTTGTCGTATAAGTTGCTGTTGTCGTTGCTATATGAGTTGCTGGAACCGTAGGAGTCAGAGTTACCGTATGCGTTGCTGTTGCTGTTGCCGTAGGAGTTGCTGTTGCCGTATGAGTTGCTGGAACCGTAGGAGTCAGAGTTGTCGTTACCGTATGAGTTGCTGGAACCGTAGGAGTCAGAGTTATCGTTACCGTATGAGTTCTTCTTGCTGGACCCGTAGGAGTCAGAGTTGTTCTTCTTGCTGGAACCGTAGGAGTCAGAGTTTCTGTTGCCGTATGAGTTGCTGGAACCGTAGGAGTCAGAGTTATCGTTACCGTATGAGTTCTTCTTGCTGGAACCGTAGGAATCAGAGTTGTTCTTCTTGCTGGAACCGTAGGAGTCAGAGTTGTCGTTACCGTAGGAGTTCTTCTTGCTGGAACCGTAGGAGTCA
>JAJMDM010000166.1:0-64701 GCA_030573555.1 Hanseniaspora hatyaiensis (nom. inval.)
CTTGAAAAAAGAAACGTTAAATGCTCCTAATGAGGAAATTACAATTTTCATGAAAATTCACGATCATGTAGTGGAAGTCACAAATGATGTACACACGTGACATAGTATAAACTTTTTTAACATTGTAAATAAAATATAAATTACTATATACATTTGTTTACATTGTAAAAGATTTTTAAAACTTTTTTAAATTTAACTAGCTTAGAATTAAAATTCTATTTTAATGTAAACAATTTTTTTTTTTTTTTTTTAAAACTATTTTCATTGGAATTATTTCATCAATTGCAAAGTAGTGTTTTGTGATTAACATGAAACCTATGAGATCTTTTACTTTTTGTCTTTGTTTAATCAAAAAAAGTTTTAACTAAAAAACACAATTCACTAAGACTCAAAAACCCAAAAACAAAATATATTATAGAAGATGCTGCTTGCGTCGGAGAAAGATCATCAGGTCGATGAAAAAGAAAATATACTCTCTACTTCTAAAGATATGTCTAATGAGTTCATTGCTGATGAAGAAAAAACAGCACAATTTTTACACACACTCAAAAGCGAAAAAGAGCCAGAAGAAAACGCTAAAGTTCAGATAGAAGATACAAAAGAGCATGAAGAACGAAAAGAAAATATGAAAAAGCATGGGAAAGACGAGAAGGAGCCTCAAGATTATGAAAAAAATCCTGAAGTAGATATCCCTAATTTTGAAGACAATGAAAAAGAACATAAGGAACAGTCAGAAGACACCGCAGAAAAAAACAAATTTAAAGTTGAAACAACAAGCTTCAAATCTTTAGTTCAAGAAATTCGAGAAAACAAAAAAATGATTCAATTTCAAACTGAGCTTCTTGCTTCTAACCAAGAGAAAATAGATTTTCTAGAAGAACAACAAGCCAATTCTTTATCTCTTTTGGAACAAGCAACTACAGGCCTTGACAGTCTAATTAATACAGAACTTGAAAACTTTAACAAAAAGCTAGAAGAAATAACACTGTCTTTTGAACACACTTTGATGGAAATCAACAAAAAATCCCAGCAGCCTAATTTAAGAATAGATGACATAAAGCAAGCTGATATGACATGCTGCCACCTAAACCAAAATGGTGTCCGCAGCTCTGAAGCTGTGCTAAATGAATCAAGTCACCATATTGACGATAAAGAGTTAATCATAAGCAACATCCATGAAGATACAACATCTGAAATAGATACAAATGATAATAATACGCTACCTGAAGCAGAGACCGCTAGCCAGGATATCAAAGATGAAAGATCAATTAGTGAGATATTAAAGCAAGCAGAAAATACAGTCTTAAAACAGTTTAAAATGTCAAAGAGTTTGCAGATTAGCCATTCTTCAACTTTTCACATTCAAGAAGAAACAGAAAGAAGTTTTTGGGCGAAGAATGCGCCAAAAAACCAACTCCAAAAAATTATAAATAATAAAAAAAACTACATTGCGAAGTTTGTGAAAACAAGGCATTTTGAAAAGTTTAACTACCCTTTTGTCAAAAAGCCTTATACATTAATATCACCTCAGTCTTGGTTTACGGAGTTCATTGACTTCAACGATAACTTCTATGAGCCCAAAAAGAGGTTTGTAGGGTTAATTTGCGCTATGAATTTTTTTTATTCTTCCAAAAACAGCCTGTTTACTAGTGAAGAAAATGCCAAATACTTTTTTGCTTTTGCTAGCTACTTTGACTCAAACTTGAAACTATCTTTTAATGATTTTGTGAAAATATTTGTTGAGCTGTCTGATTTTTTAGCGCAAAAGTTGTTTTCAAAACTTAGATTTCCAGATGCTTTGAAAAAGAAAAAAGCGTTTACATTTGACAGTGTCATCCACGGATTGCTGAATGCCAATTCTTCCAAAGGAATGCCTAAATATTCTAATCCGTTTTACGGATTCATTGAATTGGCTGCTGAAACTGTTGAGAAAACGGATGAAACACTAGAGTTTGCTCTTTTTAACCAAATGATTTCCATTGTCAATCAAAGTTTTACATTTGAATTTATTTTAGATTTGGAATCAACAAAACATTACAAAGACATGTTCTGCGAGACTCCAATTGAAAAGGCGCAAATCGAACACAATATAAGAATAGAAAAGAAATATAATGTAGAGAAAATGATTATGGCAAGTATTGTTGAAGAGATGAAGACGTTTTCCTTTGCAATGATGATATGCAGAATGCTTAATATGCAGGCTAAAGTTTTTGAGCTTTTGGAATCTTTTGATAGCAGCTACAAGCACTTTGGCGACAAAAGCCAATTTTACGCTAGTTGGGTTCAATTATATTTACAATCTTACTACCCGTTGACAGTACATGCAGTTAATCCTGAGCTGAAATCGCAATCTTTTTACAAAGATATTAAAACTAAGATTAACATGAAAACTCTAGAGTTCATTGACATACAGGAACTGAAAAAAAAAGCTGAAACAATTGAGTTTAGAAAAGCACCAAATTCTTTACTGTTGCAAAACAATCTTGAGTATTTGAAGTTTTCACAAGACATAGTATCGATCACTGAAAATCAAGCACTTGTTGCATACCTGGTTAACACTGTCGTGGCGAATGGGCACTTGAAAAACGAAAACCCCAAGGTTGATATTGAGTACTATAAAGATTCTTTGAAGAATAGATAAAAGTGACATGCATTTTTTCGATAGAAAAAAAGACATGTTTCAGTATGCACTTCTTAATATATCCACTGTTAACTACTATTTTTTTTTTAAATTAAAGGACATTCGTATTACTTAACGTTGTATATTCCTGAATGCACAAAATGTTATAATATGTTTTTCTAATTTTCTCATGTTTGCTTTAAAAAAAAAAAAAAAAAAAAAAAATGTGATGAGCAACTCTAAATGAAAAAATCAAAAAAAATCAACAAAGATTCATACTGTAAGTGCCAATATTGCTCGGTGGTTCTTGAATACAGCATGCTTCAAAAAAGAGGTTGAAAAAACAGAGTCCGAAGATCATTGAGAAAATCAGCTCACAATTGAAAAAACCTAGTTTATAGTTGAAAGTCTGGGTAACAGTTGAGTCCTGCTTTTTTATTTTTGTTGAAAATGCCTAATCAGAACCAACACACAGAGCCACACGCAACTCTAAACAGAGTTGGGTTCATTGAGACGACATTACAAGACATTGTTGATTTTTCAACCCACAACGAGCTGAACCAAAGCGTCCAAGCCCAGTACGTAAAAAAAAGTGATATAGAGGCTTTGATTAAGGAAGCAATGGATACAAGAATTAAAATTGAGTTGCAAAAGAAAGAGCTTGACTTGCAGGGTCAAAAACTTGACCACCTGAAGAAAATGGCAAAAACAGATGCTACTGATAGCATTAAGGACAGTCTAAAAGGACTCCAAGAAAAGCTAGCTGGCATCACTGAAACACAGACTGCTCACATGAAGAAGCATGCGCAGAACTTGTTATCGGACATAGATACAGCTGTTTATGAGCCGTGAGCTTTTTTGCGTCTAGGCACTGGTGCACGAGATGCGCTGCACAGCCCTCAACAGGACTTACCCATACTGTTTTTTTTTGTCCAAGCCGTGCTGAGCAGAACTTTACTATGCAGACGAGCGTAGCCAAGTAACAGACCATAGGTAATACCGATCCATGGATTCCCACTGCGCACAAGAAGCCAAGCCTGCGGCTGATGACCACTGGTGCTGCGCAAAACACTCTTTGCTAGCACCGGGCTTACGGATGGAAAAAAAACCCCCCCTCAGATTCAAGCCCCCGCTCCTTCTCCGCTGTAGCGCTCCTATATATTATGCTGCTACATGTTTTTTTTTCTCTCTCTCCCCCAGCATTCCAGCGGAGCCTTTTAGACAGAGCCGCCTTTTCTTTTCAGTAAACAACACTTTCTTGTAAATTTTTTTTTTTTTCGTTCAAAACGAGCGTTTCTGCCTATTTTTTTTACAGCATTTGTTGTTCATTTCAACAGGCACCTAGTTGTGCTACAGGGCACACTGAATTTCGGTGCTAATAGAAACAGTTTACCAGAAATAGGATTTAAACAAAACCAGGAAAAAACAACCATTAATAACATTTCAACGCAAAATTTTGAAAATGTCAGCTGATCACAAATTTAAACTCGCCAAGGACTCACTAGTTTCGTCTCTTTTCGAGCTGTCCAAAGCAGCCTCCCACTCTGCCTCCAGCATCCTAGATTTCTACCACTGCATCCAGGACGAAAACTATGACCTTGACCAAGCCTTCGTGACCCTGCAGCAATCGCTTTCTCTTTTGGGCCAAGGCACAAGCCAGTTAGAAAACGTTGTTGGCGAATACGGCGACAAAATTGGATTCAAAATCATTGATCCAGCCGCCGAGGGCGATGCCGCTTTGCTGGGCGAAGGGAACAAAAAGAAGAAAAACAAAAAGGATCCTTTTGCTCCTAAGAAGCCTCTAACCATCTTTTTTGCCTACACTGCATACATCAGAGACGCCATCAAACAAGAAAGAATAGAAAAGAACTTGCCACCATTGACACAAATCGAGCTAACCAAAACCATTTCCCAAATGTGGAGGGATTTGGACGAAGAGCAAAAGGAAAAGTGGAGATTGTCATACAACCACGAGCTGGAGGTTTACAACAAGAGAAAGCAAGAGTACCAAGATGCCAAGAGCAACGGTATTTTCATCAACTTCAATGATCCTGTTGCTTTAAGAAATGAAGGCTACATCAACGATGACGATGAAGTCGCCGAAGATGAAGATAAGGAAGCAAGAATTGGCACTGTAGGCGAAGCCGATGAACAAGGAGATGTAGTAAACATAGGCACTGCTGGTGAGGACTCACATGCTCCAAATGACAGTTTCAGCAAGGAGAACCCAGAAGTTGGCTCTAAGAGAACTTTAGAAGAGGATGAAGCTGAAAAGAAGAAGAAAAAGAAAAAAGCTAAAAAAGCTAAAAAAGAAAAGAAGGCTGCTGCTGCTGCTGCCGCCGCTGCCGCTGCCAAAGTAGATGCTGCTTCTGAATAACTAGATTTAAAGAATATTTGTAACTTTCATCAAAGCTGAGCTTTAACAAAAACGACCACTTAGACAACTTAAAACTTAATTCAGGCTTTTTTTTTTTTTTACATTTTACTAATCATTTTCACAACAGCAATGCACGCCACAGATATAATAAAGAGTTTACTTCTTATTCAAAAATAACATATATATATCTAATCATTTATAATTCTGTATATGTTTATATGCCCTGATCAATAAACAGTTATCGTATTTAATTATCAAGAGATATATAATTATATTCTTTGTACATGTTTTTGCTATTAATTCAAAATATTATTGTTGTGTTACTACTGCTGACCAATAAAAAAGATCTATGAAGATGAAAAAGTGTGTTGTAGACGTTCCAAATGCTTTCTCTGGTTGTAGTAACTTTTCATCAGGAAACTTGGATCTAATCTTTTTTCAACTGCATTTTCTGGCATAGCCCATTCTTTAGGGAAATTCTTGTCTAAGCTTTTCAATTCATCGATGCCTTCGCTTTGTTCTAGTTCATTATTTTTAACGTCTAAAGGAATGTGTTTGAATTCATCCAAGTTTTCTTCAGCTGTTTTTACTAAAGTTTGAATTTTATCTTTTAGGTAAGATGCGTTTTGAACACCAGTGTTAAATAATGTAGACTGCAAAACAACTTTGTCAGATGCTAAGAAATAGTTTTCTCCAGCCAGAAGTCTAACAACATGCTTGACCTCATCTGATAGCTTCAAATTTTTAACAATACATTCGATCTTGCATGAACCGTTTAAAGCACTGGATTTATCATTTAGAGCATTACTGAAAATAAACTTTATTGGATAAGCTTCATCATCTCTGTGCTCATATTTCACTCTTTTTTCAACTAATAGAGGCAATTCATGAGCCTTGACTCTAAAGTAGTGTCTATCGTTTCTGATTTTTTCAAACAGGCCCAAAGCCTTTTCAGAAAAAACATGTGTTTCTTCCCTGCTGTCTTGCAAGGCTTGGTTAATAACATCGGTTAATGCTTCAGACAAGACACCGTTTTTGTATAGAGTAGTTAAATAACTGACATCAAATCCTATTTCTGGTGCAATTCTTTGCAGCTGCTTTAATTCTGATTCGCTGTAAAAATCTAGATGGGATTGAACAGGCAAAGAGGTGTGCAAGAATTTCATAGAGCAGGCTTGGAAATACATGTCTAAAACTTGGGCTGCATCTAGGCTTTCCCAGGTAGAAGGCTCTAGTGGATTGGAAGTTCTGTTTCTGACAAAAGAATCAGTTTTGGAGGAGTAGCTTTTTGATAAACATTTGTTGTTGCTTCTGATCAATGATCTCAAACCTGTTGAGTTGGCCAATTTCTGTAAACCAAACATGTTTCTGTTCTTTGGAGTTGTCTTGGGCTAATACAAAAGCAAAACGTTAGTTAAAGATGGTGCAATGCTTCTACAAAGGACCTATAATGCAAACGACAGAGCTGTTTTGTTTTGGTATTTTGTTGCTCTTTTTTTATATTGTATAGTTTAAATTAAATGGACCTTTATACTAACCTCATCATTCCTCCCTACGCTTTTGAACAACTGATTCATATTAACCAAATTGTTCATTTCATTAATTTTTTAAAAAAAAAAAAAAAATTTTTTTAAAACAGTTTTGTTCAGAAAAAAGAAAAAACCCGAAGAAAATTTTTATAACTGATTTTCTTCGGACATAATACACGGATCCACGCATATGTTTTGGCATTTAGAACAATATTGAAAGATTATCAATAAATATGTTATTTTTTTTAAAAAAAAAAGGTTTGTTTATGTTGCCTTAACTACATGGCTTCCTGTGTCTACGTGAAGGTTCTGCACTATGTTTGAAGCAGTGTGAAGTGGCATGGCTTATATAAAGATAAGAGGACACCCATAGACACACAACCAAAGACTTTTTTTTTTTTTTTAAGCCCATAACTGGAACTATTAACAAAGAGATGGAAGACACTGGCAGCAATTTTGAGGGCTTGTCCAACCAAATACTAGACGAGATCCTAGAGGTTCTCTCTATCAGCAAAGAAGATGCTTACAAGACAATGAGAAAAAAGGACGCCAACGGGAAAGAGGCTATAAGATACTCGCATGTGATTAAAAACCACCAGCTGCTGAACAGGGACATACTAGACAAGTTCACAAGAAACAAACTACAGTACAAGCTCAAAAAGCTGTTTGATCGTCTCAATGAGCTGATAGAAGCCGATGACCAAAAGCTTTTGTCACTAGAAGCATTTGATTTTGTGAAGAAGAGAAAAAGAAATGCAGAAGGCATTGATGAAGAAGACGATGAAGAGGAAGACGCTGACAATAAAGACGCGCTTAAAAAGTTTAAGAAATCTGCTGACAAAATACTGCAAAATAGCGATGCTGCCAGCAGCGACATTACACAGGAGCAATTGAAAGAGCATGAAATGAAAAAAGAGAATGATCCTTTGTACAAAAACCCAAAACTGGAATACGTCGAGGCTCAAACATTACCTAAAGTCATGAGCATCATGGGACTTTTCAATGAAAACGAAGATCAAAAAATCGAGAAATTTCCGGATGCTACAAAGAAGCTCAACTATTTGAGAGCAAAATATGGTGTTTCGAGATTCCCCAAAAGAGATCTTATAGCTGATTTACCAGCAAAATTTCCTGACCTAGACTTAACACAGCCAAAACCACCAACCCAGATCCAATTTTCAACTTTTTTGACATACATTGAGCCGTTTTTCAGAAGGTTTGTTGACAAGGATGAAGAATTTCTGTCTGCAAACTATTTGGTACCTAACCGAATTCTTTATGAAAAAAACATTGTTAATGCAGAAACTGTTAAAAAGAATTACCTGGCCAAGCATAAAGAAACGAAGCAATTAGGAGCTGATCAAAATAGCGAGAGCAACAAGAATATTCAAGAATTATCAAACAACAGCACTGTTGATGTAGGAGAAGATGATGTGGAAGAAGCAGAGCCAACAGTCGCTACAACTAATGAAGTTGATTTGCTGGTTGATATTTTGTTTGATGATATAAATGAAAACAAAGTCTATGATCCGAATGTAACACCGTACTTAATACCTAAACTGGGGAAACTGTATTTGCTGAAATGGTTTGAAGATAACCCAAATATGATATCACTTTTAAGTAACCCTTCAAGCTTCAATATGTTAGATGCAAGCTTAGATGTACACAACCAAAAAAACCTAAATGAGCTTAAAGCGCTTTTGGCAAAATTCCCTTCATCCTACAGACATATGCCTCAATTGAATTTACCGAAAGGTGACTCTTCTATATTTTTAGCTAATAAGAAATTGGCTGGCGGAAAAGGGAGCAAAGCACAAGAGTCTGCAGCTGAAAGCAGCGCCAAAAATAAAGGCAAACCAGGTATTAAGAAAGGTTCTTCTTCGAGCAACACATCTTTGAACAATGCTAACAACACAGACAAGTCTTTGGATGGTGACAATGTGGTTTCATTAGGTCCTTTAAGCACCAGACTCATGCAGTGTTTAATATCAGACTCTAATCTGCAAAAAGAATTTGCTATTTTAAAGCATGAAGGAGAAAGTAATTTAGAAGAAGAGAAAGTGTCTATAGAACTGATGCACCAAAAATTACTAGACGAAGAAAAGTTTGTTGAGGCTAAAGCCGAAGACAAGGACAATTATGACATTGACGATGATGACGATGACGATGATGATAATGAAGAAGAAGATGAGGACGAAGATGATGATGACTATGAAAATGAGGAAGAGGATGATGAACTAGATGAGGATGCTGAAGATCTATTGAATAATGATGATGACTTCGGGTTTGACGAAATATATGAAGCTGATGTTAAGTCTGGCCAGCCTGAAGGAGAAGCTAGCGAAACATTTGTTCCTTCTGTTGAAACATCAACAGTTCCGTTTTCATGGAAAATAGAAAATCCTAAGATTTTATCTGCGCTGAATTATGAATCTTTTGAGGAAAGAGTCGAGCAAGAATTAAAAAACTTAGGAGTTTTTGCTGTTGCAAACAAGTCTTTAGGAAGATCTGAGACGGAAGCACAAGGCAAATCACTTGGAGTTAATTGGTTAAAAGAAAGAGAAGATGACGAAGTTTGTATAGAGCTAAGAAGGCTTCAAAAAAATTTGAGAGAATTGAATAACAAAAACAATCACAGAAAACGAATTTTAAAACCAATACTGAAAAAACATTTGGCTTACCAGGATTATGCTCAGATTTTAGACAACCTGAACAAACAAGTGGACCACGAATATGCTAGAAGACTGAAAAATTCTCATAATAAAAAAAAGAAAAATAAAAACCATGCCGGTGAAACACACACAACCAGCAACAATATTATTGCTGAAATAAGCAGCAACAATGCGGATTCTAATGCATCTCAGCAGTTTCAAATGCAGCAACAAGAAATTCAACATGGTATTGCTGACATCAATCTGAAAAAGTTGTTAGAAAAGAGAAAGAAATGGATGGACTTCATAGGTATCATTTTTGCTTCAGAGGATAGTGATGAAGAAGACGATGACCAGGAGAATATTGCAGATGACGAGAAAGATCACATTCCTAAGAAAATTAAGAAATACATGATTTCAGAAAACGAGTTTTTAATGGATGGTGTAGAAGAGATAGGTGCAAGTTCGTTAGATCCTGCAGTCAATATGAAACGGCCACCTAAAAAAGATATTTTCAAAAACGTAAAATGATGATTAATTGCTTTAGTTTTTTTCAAAACAAAATAGCATATATATGTGTATATACAAGATATCTAAAAAGCCTAGTACAAATGAATAGTTATTACCTCGTTTAATTGTATAATTGAGACTTTATTTCGTCTAATGAAGGAACTTTTTCGGTTTGGCCAAAAGAAACAATTGCTAGTGGAGAGTCTTGGTTAATAGACTTTTGACACCATTCAATTACTTCTTCTTTTTTAACGTTTTCCAAAGTGTTAATGATGTCCCTAACACTATATGTCTTACCCATTGTGCAGACTTGTCTGCCAATTTCTTCAAATAGAGGGGTAGTACCGTCTAAAGACAAAATCAAAGAGGAAATCAACAGCGATTTACATCTTTCAAATTCAAAGTCTGAAACCTGGCCATTTGACAGTCTCTTCCAATCGTTCATTACTTCAGTGATAATGCTGCTTGGATTTTGATTTTGGGTAGAATCACAAATGATGTATATACCCCAAATACCAATATCACCATAAGTGGTTGAAAACGACATATACGACTCCGCCAAACCAGCAGAGCCATTCTTAGTTGCAGCTGCTAGGGCTAAAGGAGATGAGTTGTTTGTACCTTGTCCATCACTTTTGTTCCAATTACCAACTATAGATTGTGCAAGAATAGACTTGAAGTAGTCAGTAGAAGACCATGAAGCACTTTTCAAGGCAATGGCCATGTTGGTGGACGTAACTTCGTCTTTTTGAATTTTCTTTTCTCCAGAAAAGAATTCAGTAGGTCTTCTGTGCAAAACCTGGTCAGCATCAATTGCAGTGGATTCAGGCTCACCAGATTCTTCCGCCTTGGGTAAAGAACCAAAGTGTCTGTCGACAATGGAGCAAAATTCTTCATGCTGAACGCTACCCACACCAACAACAACCATTCTGTTACCTTTGTAGTGCTTTGTAGTGAAATTTTTAATATCTTGCCTGTCTATTTTTTTAATGTTTTTGATTGGGCCCAAAATTGGAAATCCTAGAGAGCTCTCTTTAAAAATAATTGAATGTAGATGATCAAATACAACCTCGTCGTATTGCGAGTCAACAAACTCACTCTCTCTTATGATGACATCTCTTTCATTTTCAATATCTCTCTTTTCAAACCTGGAATTTGTGACAATATCAGCAATGACATCAACAGCAGTTTCCAAATGTTCCTTTAAAGTGTGTGAAAAATAAACAGTGTTTTCTCTTGAAGTGTAGGCGTTAAGATGGCAGCCGTTGTTTTCAAAGAATTGCTCCATTTCAAGCTTGGATCTTTTTCTTGTGCCTTTGAAAGCTAGATGTTCCAAAAAATGGGCTACTCCATTGTTGTTGTACACTTCGGCTCTTGAGCCTGTTTTAATAAAAACACCTGCAGTGGCGGTTTTCAAACCAGGAATTTCCTTTGATACAACTGTGACACCGTTGTTTAAAGTAGATATTTTGCAGTCCAGGATATCATCAGAGTTGTTGGAGGATATAGGAGACTCAATGGAAACATTTGATATGTCTTTGCTCAAGGAAAAATTAGGCAGAGTGTAGCTTGGCGGCTCATTGGAGGAAGCACCCCACAGCGAAAATTTGTATCTTCTTGCAAGCAAGTTTTTTGTAGCGACGTTGCTGGCTCTTGCAGCCAGCCTTAAGTTGCTGTTAACTAAATTCATCTAGCGGTAGATTTGGCTGTTTGGATGCAGGTTCAAAAAAAGTTGTGCAGTTTGTTGCTAGACTGAATGTCAGGTTGCTGTTGGTGTGGATTTACTTGTTGCTCCTTTAGATCTTGTAAGCTGAAATAGAAGCTCTTTAAAAGCAGCTGAACGTCTGACCACTCAATGCTCAGGCTCTCCAAGCGGACATCCTGCGTAAAAAAAATCTGGACCGCCGATTACATAAGCACGTGCACACGTGACATGGTTCTTCTTTATCGCTACACAACTTACACGTGACGTAATTTTTTAATCGCTACACAAGGTACACGTGACGCATTTTATTGCAGCGCGCTCACGTGCCGCGGCCTCTGTTTTTCGGTTTTACAAAAGTCAAACTTTCTCTCCGCCTGTGAGCTCAGCCAAAAAAAAAAAAAAAAAGTCTAATCAGAGAGCAGAGGATTCCGGGGGGAGAGCGGTTGCCATTTGCTGTGAGCGCATTTTGTTTGAGAAAAATTTTCTACTGCTACTTGGCGACTCACCGTTTGTAATAACATTGATGGTGAAATGGCTAATGGGTTTGGACTTTCGAATTAGTGTTTTTGAATTCCGGCTGGATTGATGCGTTAACCCCTTGTATAGATCAAGATGCTGTAGAGGCAAAAAGGAGATAAATGAAAACCAATAAAAAACCGCCAGCATAACTCCACATACACAACATGTTAGGATTCAGATCAATCGCCAGCACCAGATCTTCTCTGCAACTAGTTGCCAAGAAGCAAGCCAACTTCAATTCTTTAAGACACTTCACCATTCCATTCCTACCAACTCTTCCTCAAAACCCAGGTGGTGTTAAAGGCAGCATCAACGACAACTTGGTACACCCTAAATCTGACAAGCTAAATGCTTCCTACCACTGGAACTTTGAAAAAGTTTTGGCCATTGGCCTAATCCCGCTAGTATCATTGTCCTTAGCTAACGGTTCCGGTGTCTCTACCTTAGTTGATCTAGGTTTGTCATACACCTTGTTGATGCACTGTTACGTTGGTTTCCAATCTTGCATCATTGATTATATCCCAAAGAGAGTATACGGTGTTTGGCACAACAGAGCCATGTATGCCTTGACCTTGGGTTCCTTGCTATCTGTCATTGGTATTTACGAAATGAACTTCAATGAAAAGAACAGCGGTGCTGTTGCCTTGACCTCCAAGATCTGGGATGCCAAGACTGAAGAAAAAAAGTAATCAGCTTTGCTCAATGCTTCAAGACATAAAAAAAAAAAAAAAAACAGCAGTGTTTGAAGTCTAGCCAGGAGTATGCTATCATTGCTTGGCCACATACCTGTTCGTGTGTATTCATGTGCCTCCTGAAGCCTTTTTTTCCCCCAAGGACTATATACATAACTAGACTTACTTACTTATTTATTTAAAATT
Organism: Hanseniaspora hatyaiensis (nom. inval.); assembly: GCA_030573555.1. Lineage (NCBI taxonomy): Eukaryota > Fungi > Ascomycota > Saccharomycetes > Saccharomycodales > Saccharomycodaceae > Hanseniaspora > Hanseniaspora hatyaiensis (nom. inval.). The sequence goes on from JAJMDM010000166.1 coordinate 12,790, forward strand.
AAAAGCAAAATCCATAAACTACTTATTTATTTATAACAACATGCTTATTCTTCTCAGCCTGCTGGCACACGTGATGTTGCATAGACTTGTGATTTTTAGTCACATGACCTGATTTTAAAAAAAAGCGCTATCCTAATGTTCACATGACTATGCTGCTTACGAAATGGGTTTTGCCTGATTATTGGCATCTTCTTTTTTTTGATTTTATTTATTTAATTTTTCTTTTTTTTTTTAAAAATGTGAAAAACACGAATATCTGAAAAATAGCAAAGAGTTGAAGACTTCTAGGCTAGCACATATTGGATTTTTGACAACAAACTTTGCCATTTAAATAACCAAAGGAAAAGAAAAAACTGAGAAAACACCACAAAAGATTTGATTAGCAGACTTCAGAAAGGACCATGAAACAAGACAGTCTGGATTTAACCGCTGTTCTGGAAAAGAAATGTATATCCCATCTAATTCCAAAACGCGAAACATTGTCTATTTTATCTCTTCCCTGCAACGACCATTTCGACATTGATATTTACAAAAACGACATAACATTGGATGAGAAAATAAATAGATCCGGTGCCAAACAAGAATTGCTGAATGACTACAACAATTCGCTTAATTTAAATCCAGAAACGATTGCTTCTCTGAAAAATATGCTTTCTTCAGTAGATGAAAACAAAATTAAATTTAAGCTTGAAGGAAATAGCGAAACAGAACAAACTTCAAGTAGTTTATTTCACAAATCAACGTTAGGATTAAGCTCTTTAGCCATGGAATTATTGCCTGATGAATTACTTAAACCATCGAAACTGAGTTTTGAGGATGAACAAAAGACATCTAATGCCAACAAACGGAAACTGCTCACTGATGATAGCAAAGACAACAAATTTGCGAACAAAAAAGTTAAAATTGTGATAAAAGATACCACTGTTTTACTAAATGACTTGTTTGCCAATAAATTTAACTTCAACAGTGCCCAAGCCAACTCAAAAAATATTGTAGACAGTATAACTCATGAACTACAAAACGTAGTTACCATTTTATCAGCGAACGATTATCATAATACAAAAGTATGGACAAAAATTATTCAAACGGAATCAGAGCACGACGACAGTAATGAGTACATAATTAACTCTGAGTTTTTAGAAACAGTGTATTTCTACATTTTTAAACTTAAAGAAACTTTTTTAAGCACTGCTGAGGCAGAAGATTCGAGAGTTAAACTAACAGAAAGATTATGGGATATTTTATCGAATTTGCTTGATACATTAAAAGCTAATTTTGATTTTGATTTCTACCTTGCAAACAGAAACGAAACGTTTATACAAAAAACTTTATGCTTAGAAACAATTGATTTAATATTTTTGATATACCAGTTATCAACGCTTAAAACAGAAAACGAGCCGATAGCCAAGAATAACTTTAATATTAAAGTTTCCAAATCATTTAAATTTGATGCTATGGAAAAAAGTTTGAACTTCATTTCTGATTTCTCTCAAGAGCTATTGGAAGAAAATGATATTGACAAGAACATTAAACAGTACGAGGTTTTTTCTCAAGTATTAGATAGTTTGTGCACATACTTGCAAATGCAGCCTGTTTCTCTAGACTCTTGGAATTTAAATAAAATCATATTGTCATTACAGCATATTGTGAATCTTGGAAACAACAATTATGACTTTGGTGATAACGACAACTCTTTAAAACCACTACTTTCGATTTTGTTAAAAATCAAGAAAACAACTACTGCTATTTATAAAACTTTGTTTGCAGGTTATCCTTTACAAAGAGATTTAATAATTGATCTCATTTTAACTTCTTTTAATAGAACACCTTTGACAAAGCAAAAAACAAAAATGATTGATATAGCTTTGTCAAAAAATCTAAAAGAAACGTTAACAAATTGTAGAGAAACAAACTCAACTATTTTACATGAAATGGAAACTTTTCATATCAGCTATTTTACATATAACATCACATCAATGCTAAATGTATTATCTGAAAGCTTTATGGTTATTAATGGAAAAGAAAAAATTGATGCTGATTCTGTTTTGGAAAAATCAAATTTATTTGAAACGGAGCTGCTGTCTTGGTCTGTTATAATCACGGATCATATATATCAGCAAATATTGACCAATTCCGGGCTTAAAACACAAACAGAAACGTACTGTGATGATTTAGTCAAACTCATTAAACATCCAGAGTATAATATTTGTGATTATTTACTGTCATCTTTAATTAACAAAATGATCAACGTACTGTCGCTAGATAAAACTATTGACAATAAATTAATTGTAGACGATACAGAGGATGTTGATGACGCCGATGACGAGCAAATAAATGTTACTACTGAAAGCTTAGCATTAGGAGTTTTGGCAAAGACTGGTTCTCTAATGATATCAATGTTAGGAAATGAAGATTATAGAAATATTAAAAAAGGCAAAGAGTATTTGAAATCATTACTTGAAAATGACATGAACGCATTGAAAGCTAATTTTTTATATTTGAACTCGCTTTGCAGAAGTTTACAATTTAGCTTAGAATACCCTGAACTTGATATGCTTTACAAGTTAAAAAAATACAAAGTAGCGCAAGACTTGAAATTACAATTACTGGAAAACAAAGCTGAAGACTTTGATAAAGAATTTTTTAATAAATTTAATAAATTAATTAATATAGAAGTAGAAAATGATTTCAAGTCAAGTTTTCATTACAAAGAAAACAGAAATTTACCTTATACAAATAGCCAGGATAACGTTGATTATGCTTCTTACTTGCTAAATTGTAAAACTTTGAAATTTTATGAACCTTATTTTGAGGTTTTGCTGAAAACTATAAGTAGCAAAAAAGCTAAGCTGCGTTTAGGAGCTACAAAAAACTTTTCACATCTAATTGAGCAAAACGAAAATGTTATTAAATTGCCATTTGTTAAAAGGATTATAAATAAGATGCTTAAAGACCCTTCTTTTATAGTGATAGATAGCATAATAAACATCTTAAGTAACAAAGTAAAGTTCATTGAGTTGTATATCAAAGAAATTAATCAAAATTATGATTCCAGTAATGTTTCTGTCAGAAAAAATGTTTTGCAGGTAAACAAGAAACTTTTTATAGAAACTAAAAATGACAATCATAAACTAACAGCTTTGTACCATATCATAAGAAGACTTGAGGATGAAGAGACAAAAATTGAGCTTGATGTTTTTTGTTATTTATACGATAGTTTCTTTGAAGCAATTTTTAAGTTTGACGAGCTATCAGTGTCTGAAGTACAAGATGAAACTGATTTTTTAGATAATCTTATTGATATTTTGTCATCGGCAATGTCTAAATCGGAAAAAATTTATACACTGTTTGAAGACTTTTTAAAAAAGATAAGTGCTAAGCAATCAAAAATTACTAAGTACTCTAAAACTTTCAGCTATCAGCACTTAAATTCATCTTTGAATACAATAAGCAACAAGTTGATTTATAAAATAGTTATGGCCAACCAGGATGAAGAAAACCAAAAGCTAACAAATTATTTGGCTTTATTGAAAATTATAGCTTCGTGCAGCGATAAATCTTTTATTAAAAAAGATGACTTGATGATATTGTATCCATATTTGCAGGGGCAAAACAATAATGACAGTGATTATCATTCAAAAAATATCAGAGAATCTGTTTTAAATATATTTGAATACTGTTTTAAAAAGAAAAAAGTGCCTGCAAATATGAAATCTAAAGCGATATCTGAAATGGAAGTATACTTAGTAAATAATTTGACTACTTTCAGTTTAAAAGAAATTGATTCAGTAGTGGCAATTTTGTTTAGCATAGCTTCTAATAAAAACATCTTTAAAAACTTGGAAACAGCGGGTAAATCCTTGTTATTCACATTTACTCCTTATTTCAATCTTTTAACAAAAAACAATTTTTTAGACAGTCAAGATTTAAATAAAGTTATGAAGCTTTTAGTGTTAATGGTATCTTTCTCAAATCAAATTGCTGACGTAGCAGATCCTTCTACATTTGACTGCTTGGTCAATAAAACCAAAAAAAGATCATATTTTCAACAAGTTGCAATGATATTAATTAAAATTTTAGAAACACAGCTAACACTTTTTAGAAAGCAATCAAAAAACGTCAACTTTAAAATTTTTGCTTTATCAGTTAATCTTCTAACTAAAATGTGCAACAGAAATCCACAACTTTATAATAATAATTTAGTACTGGATTGTTTAACACAAACTTTGAGTTTGATCAACGAAGACATGGAGAATAGGAACATTTTAACTCTTCAACAGTCTGATATTGTTAAAATAGAATTTGTGAAGAATCTAACTCAATACATGCAGTATCAAGAATCTAACCCAAGTAGTGTTACCGAGAAGATAAGTCTTGGCCTTTTGAGTAAATTCACACCTATGATACTACCGATTATACTCCCTCATTGTAATTTAAATGAACAAGGCAGCTCTTTGATTTTAAAAAATGTTATTTCTTTTATCAAGAGCTTACAGTATGTCAAATTTTTAAACCCGACATCTTATCTGTCTTATTGCATTCCATTGCTGATAAGTGCGGATAAAGACATTAGCTTGTCTGCAAAGAGGTTTTTCAAGAACATGGACTATGATTTGAAAAAAGATTCTGGAAGTTACTTGATTCTAGAAAAAGGAATTCAGTTGACTATAAAGTCTTTTTTAGAAACACCATTAAAAAAAATAGTCGATATGAATTTAAACGTTTTTAGTTTAGTTAACATTTTGGTGTCCGGGGATTACTTTGAAGTTTCAAAAATTATAAAATTAATGATAAGATTTTTAAAAGAAGACGTATCTTTGTTTACGGCAAAACTGAGATGTGATTATAAAAGTACATTATTTTTGCATTTGAATATTTTGCTAGTTTTAGATTATTTTGATAAAGAACTGATTCTTTTATTTTTGAAAACAAGCCAGCTGGCTTTAGACAAATATGAAGAAGATTTGTTGAGCCATAAAAGTTTGTTTTATCAACAACAAGACTTAAACATTCATAAACAGGAGATTTTGAGTGACTGCATCTATAATGGAATTGTTGCTTCAAATATCATAAGACGGTTTATAAGGTACTTAGAAAAAAAACTGAATGATATGAATAGAGTTGCGTTCCAACTTGAAGATTTTCACTACGATGACTTAGCAAATGGTTTGGATTTGAATGATAAAGAACTATTAATTAAAACGTTTTATAGTATATATTCCTAATTTTCATCTGCAATATATGGATTAGCGAACGGTTCAAATACAATTGCCTTTCCTGTATTGCCTAATTTTAACTTTCCGTGAGTAATTTTATATTTTTTGTACATTTTTTGAAGTCTATGTTTTTTGATATCATCGATGCTCTGTAAATTGGAAACCATAAACTCCTCTTCTTCATCGGTCCAGCTCTCATCTTCAATATTATCGATTAAATTATCTAGCTCGGAGTAAAAGAACTTCTTATCAAAATCCTGGTAAATACAAATATTTGGGTTTTGTTTCTGTTTTTTCTTAGGAGACCGCACGTTGTTGTCATTCCAGTCAGGTATCCAATACATGCATTTAATAGATTTGATATACTTTGCATATTTAGTAATATGTGGTAATTTTTTTTTAATTAACAAGCTTCTTTTGAACATACAAAAATCATAATCACTGATTAACTTGTTAATTTGATCTACACTTTTTTGCTTTTTGCAAGTAATTTCTTCAAGATCACTGGTGTCATGAATCTCACATACAGAAAACAATGTATTTTTGATTTCTTTAATGACCGAAAATATTACATTTTGCTTATAGTCCTTGTGTTTTGGATCCATTGCCATATCAGTTTCTAAAATCAAAAGATGCTCTTTCAATTCCTCTAGATAGTCTTTTGAGTTGATTTTCTCTTCATTAAAATCATTCTTTTCAATTCGTTCTAAAGTTCTGTGATGTGATGCATAGCAAACATCATCGTCAAAAGGATCCATGCTTATTGCTGTATTTTCGTTAAGTGCCTGGTTAAGCAACGCTTGCTTTTCAAAACATCCAATTTTCCTGGTAATCACTTCTGTGCTTAAAACAGGATTTCTCATTTTGTTCAGATACTCGTCATCAAAGTACAGAACCTTCAGATCGTCTGCTACAGTCTTGTAACTTTCTGCAGACTCATGCAAAGGTTCAAAATCAGTGAATTGGTTGATAGCTGTAATATTGTTAATATCGTCAAAAACAAACAGGTCTTCCTCAAGACCAAGGTTGTTGTCTGAATTTGCCATGCCCTGCTGGCTCTTCACAATCAGTGCTTGGGTGCTTCTGGTGGCCATCAGTGGACTCCAACAATGTAGAAAGTTGCTCTTTCTTACTACCTATTTTTGCTTACTGAATGCAACTGATTTTTAACCGTGAGTTAAGGACAAGCGCATATCGCACGCAGAACCGCATGATGTGCGCCTGAAATTAAATACGCTACCAGACATGTATTAAAAGGAAGCATTGAATGAACAGCGGTTGGTACTTCGACAGAATAATGCAGTTTGCCCAACAAGCAGGATCTAAACGTCTTAAATGGTGCTTCTGACAATGGCACTAGACATAAGCATCTGCCAAATAGCCCTTGTAGCTGCAAAAGCAGCAATCAAATGTGCTCTGCAGTCGGATTTTTTTTTAAAAAAAAAGGAGCATCTGGGTTCACACAGACATGACCAAAACAAAAGAGAGAAGGATGCTATAAATCAAAGAATATTTTCTCCAAAATGTGCTACACAGGTTTTAAACAATACTTTTAAGCAACGATTCTGTTATCCTGAGCATTCAATGCATAGTTCATCACTCAAGCTCATCATTAAACCTCTTCAGCCGGATTTACTGTACTAATGCTCTGAATCATAAACGGGAAACACGTGTGAAAAAAGTCCTAGGCATATTGCTTGATGTATGGAGCTTTTTTTAAACGGCAAATTTTTTTTTTTACAATTTTGTTTATGTATATATATATATATATTTTTTTTTTTTTGATTTATTTTAAATCAAATTAATGTTTATAATTTACACAAGTTCTATCTTTGGCATGTAATTGTTGTACAAACTACAAGGTATACAGTACACATTTCAAACATCAAGGAAAACCAAAACATTATTTACTTCTTGAAGGGGTTTTGCAGGCGAACAGTGAAACCAATAGTTGTTTTTGCAGCTGCTTCTTCACCAAACTGACAACAACTTTCGCATTTTAATTTTTCACATACCTTTAGCACCATGAGCAGCCGACTAGCCAACAGCAGCAACAAAACTATGCTGCCTATATACAACAACGATTCAAGCAAAACAAGCCAAAAAGTTCAAGGCAACCAAATCAACACTTTTTTCTCTAAAATAAGTACATTTAATGGCAGAAATAACAACAACAAAAAACTTTTTTTAAACAAAAGACAATTAGTGAAAACACTAAAGAAAAAGAAAAATGTGCTGCTGTACTTATATTTTTTAATTTCAATTGTGTGGCTCTACGCTTTCACACATTATGAAGTCAACTTTGTCAACAATTCCATCAAGAAAAACTGTAACTTTAATAAACTTGATCAACAAGTCAAATTGTTAATCTACGGAGATGTTCAAATAATGGACAAGCATTCATACCCAGGTAGACCGGCCGTGGTGAACTGGTTAACCATGAAGATTTTGGATAACTACCATAGGAAAAACTGGCTAAGTGCTCAAAACCAAATCAAACCAGATTACAACTTTTTTATGGGCGATTTGTTTGATGGTGGAAGATACTGGGATAACAACTACTGGAACTATGAGTATGACAGATTCAGCTCCATTTTTCAACAAGTGAATAAAGGAACGAAAAATGTTTTTAACCTACCTGGAAACCACGATATAGGGTTTGGAGAGACTGTAATAAAAGAATCTTTTGAAAGATTTAACCAGTTTTTTGGACCAACAAATGCCAGATACGAAATACAAGGCACAAATGTTGTTGTTTACATTATAGACACTATATCCTTATCCGACAGTGATTCACCTGAAATTCAAAACTTGACTTTAGATTATCTAGAAGAAGTTAAGAGATATCACATCAAAAAACCTAATGAGAAAAGAATAATTTTAACACACGTTCCATTTTTCAGAGACCCACAAATTCAAACTTGTGGGCCTTTGAGAGAGTCTAAAAAACCTTTTCCGATAATGAAAGGAGATCAGTATCAAACCGTTGTATCTTATGAGCTGTCTAATCTTGTTTTAGAAAGTGTCCAGCCAGATCTGATTTTCAGTGGAGACGATCATGATTATTGTGAAGTTGAACATGTTTTTAATGGCGGGTCCAGCACTGTTAAAGAAATAACAACAAAATCAGCAGCAATGAATATGGGAATTAAAAATCCTGAATTAACATTTTTAACTATTGACCCAAACAGCAACAGTATAGAATATCAGCAAATTAGTTTGCCTAACCCTTACAAGCCTTTTTTAGCATACATAATGCTTGTATTTTTAAGTTTAATATGGACAGGGTATGTAACTTTTGGTTTCAATGATTCATTTACTGGTGCTAACGAACAGTTTTCTACCGACATGGCCCCAAGCCCAAATATTTTTATTTATGGCGATAAGAAAAAGTTAAACCAAGAAATCTTCAACAATAAAAAAGACAAGTTTAAGTTGTTTGCTTATAGAATAGGTGTTTTAACATTAATAATTTTGTATTCCTACTCCAAGACTTTCATATAAAGAAATCTAAAGGAACTTAAATAAACTATGAACAAAAAATAAAAAAAGGTATTTTCTTGTAGCATTAGTTCATTGATATTATAATGTTTAATTAAAATTGTATATAAAGGTAGTTTGAATTAAGCTCTTTTTCTAACATATTCGTTAATTTTGATATCTGGTGTTTTTTTCAAATAAATAGAATTGTCAATCAAATATCTAACACTGTTCAAGTCTTTCATTGTGAAAACGGCAACCAATTCTTTCAGAAGCTTGTACTTAGCTAATGACTCAGCTTTTACCAGTGATGGATGGTAATTTTCAATTAGATTATACAAACTGACAATATCACTATTCATAACCAAACCTCCAGCAGGTGACACGTCAAACTTCTTGTAATTTTTGAGTAAATGCTTGTACAAGTTTTCTAACAAAAGGTCAGTTAAAATATCACTAGACACCAAGTTATTCTTTTTAGCAGTTTGGAGTTGAGATAGAGCCTTGTTAACACTTTGTTCTAGTACAGAAAATGCTTCAGTAACTTCTTTGTTTTCAAGCAATATTTGATTTTGATTAGAGCTGGTAATTAAATAGTCTTTTTTAGATTGCAATTTCAAAGCCTTGCTTATTAAGTCACTAAACTGCAAAATTATTTGCACCAGTAAGATATTGATAATATCCTCTAATTTTGTCAGTAAATCGCAATCTATTACTTTTGCATCCAAATCAAATAAATTAAAAAGACTGCTGTAGAAAATTTGTATTTGAGTTTTTTGTCTTTCTATCAAATTAAATAATAACTCAATTCCTGAAAGCAAATCATTTTTATTAAAATAGTAGTAAATTTCTAGATTTTTTACAAAATACACATCTATCAATCCTATAACACTAGAAATTAGTTGTTTGCTGCTATTCTGTAGGTCTTCGGTATTTTCATGCAAAACCTCTTTTTGGATAGAGTAGAGATATATCAGGTCTTCAAGCAAACCTGTAATTGAAAAGTTTGTTACAGACAAAGTTTTGTTATTCAAAGCATTGTTGTTGTAAACTTGCTGGTTAGAAGAAGGAATTTTAAAAGAGCTAGTTAATTTTTTAGATGAGGACAAGAAACCATTCCCTTTTTCTTGGCTAGACTGCTCATCAGACAAAGATGATGTTTCACCATGCTTTAACAAAGAGTTAAATTGAGTTATTGTCTTTTGGCCAAATGAATTTAGCAAGTTATTATTGTTGTTCACAGTACTATCCTTATTTGGATTTTCCAAACCAAACTTATTGATTTCTTCCACAACTTTAGAAAAATTTTTGTTTTCATTTTTTTTAAGCAGACATTTTAAATCATTTAAGGATGATGGAGCTAATTGCTGTGAACTAATGTTATTTAGCCTTTTATCAGCTACAATATTTAGCGCTTTGTTTAAGTACAGCTGAAATTGTCTCTTGTCAAACTTATCTAGCAATTCAGTTTTGATAAACATATCTACATCAGTTTCGCAAAACTTGAAAACTTCATATATTGGAGTTAAATTGGTGTTCAGAAATTTATAAAAAGACTCAATTGTTTTGCAATAGCTCTGAGGTGACAAACTTTCCATCGTGTAATGTATAATTTTTGAACTTAAAGGTTTGACTTTTTGAATTAATATTTTTAAAATAAATTTTTCAACAGATGATTCAAACAACTTTTCTTCTTCAAATATTTTGGCTATAATGTCAATTTCTTTGTTGATAATAACAAGAATATTTTTGAAATATTTTTCGAATTTGAAGTCATGGAAGTTCTGATCATTAATGCTAATTTCAAAAGATTTTTGACCATTCGTTTGCAAAATGGCTTCCTCTAAAAGACTTGAATATTGTGTGTATGCGTTTTCATCTTTATCAGAAAAATCAATGGTCGATAAATACGGATGTCTATCAATAAAAACATCAGTTAGACTGTCTTTTTGAGATTTCATTTTGTTCCATATATCCATTATTAGATTCAATGCTTGATGTATACATTTTTCGTCGTGCTCCCCATTTTCATTGTTGTATAGATTTTCATGCAATAAAGTAAAATCATCTAATACAGATTTTTCAAATTCTTTCTTAACAAAGAGAATCAAATCTCTAGCTTTTTTCATGTGAGGATTTTTAGCACCGTCTGATTTTTGTAGTTTTTCAGTCAGCTTGCAAAGCCTTTGCAAGACCACACATATATCTCTGTTAATCACTCCTTGCTTTTTCAAATGATCTTCATCAAGCTCCGTTATTTCAAATTTGTAGACAAATGACACATGTGATTCATAAAAATCTTCCATACTGTCTTGACTATTACTGTCAAAATCATTACCTTTTGCAAGTGTATAAAAATAAGTATAATGCTTCATTAATTGAACATTTTGTTTGTACCCATTATTTTTTTTTAGTTTCAGTTGTAAAGTTTGAACCAGATTTAATAAACCTTTTCCGTAATCATTTACGGTCATTTTCTGACTATTTATATTTTTGCTGTCTAAGGTGTAATTGTTATTTGTCAAAATCTTGTTCAGTTTTTTTTCAATTAGTTCAAACTGATCTTTTAAATTTTGAAATCCAGGTTCTAAATCGTCTTTTATCAGTTTAGAAAATTCTTTCTCATGTATTTTCATTTGATCGTTTTGGTACTTGTAGGCATCTAAAGAATTTTCAGTCAATCTTTTGGTAATTTCTTTATTACAGTTTTCTAGCAATCTAATATACGGCTTCGGATCTATGTTGTTTTCATTTGACTGATCGTCAAAAGACTCACTGGTTAAATTGTTGCACATATCATTTAAAAAAGCAATAACTAGCCGGTCCGTTGACATGTTTTTACCTGTTTCATATTCTTTCAAGAAGGTGTCATTATAGTTAATGACACTCTTCCATTTGCCATCTAATTCAAATAAATTGTTCATACTAGAGGTGAACTATTTGTTGCTGTTAATGTTTTTACACCACGAAAAATTATAATAAAAAATTAAAAGTGCCGGGTTTACACAGTAGTTTAGTTGGGGTTATTGTTTATTTTATTTGGTTTGCTTAATAATACACATCTTTTGTCAACTTAATGCCAGTTTGTAACACCTTAAATGATTAAATAACAAAGAGCAAATCAAATAATATTAAAGGAACTGTAGAAAATTTTTTTGTTTATGTTTTTTTATTTGTTTTAAAAATTTAGTATAATCTTTACTACCGAATCTTTTTAAATCCGAAGTCACATGCTTTAAATTTGAAAAAAGAATTATTATTTTATTTTTTTGTAACAAATTTTTTTTTCTCCAAACTGATTTAAAGATGACTACTTTAGGAAATTACAAGTGGATGATGTGTTTTTTTAACAGTCTTTTTGGAAATATTAAAATTGCTTTTTTTTTTTATAGATATGAATTTACACATTTATAGTCTTTTTAACATTTCTTATGCTACTTCTTCTACACTATAAATATATATTCATAAGGTTTGAAGTAATAATATATTTGAATCTTTAAACTTTGATATGATTGGTGTAAAGAAAGATAATACAGAAAAAAACCAACTTATTTTCATTTTGAAAGAAGCATAATTATTATCTGCCGACAAAATGCAAATTTTCGTTAAAACTCTAACTGGTAAGACCATTACCTTGGAGGTCGAATCTTCTGATTCTATCGACAACGTTAAGGCCAAAATCCAAGACAAAGAAGGTATTCCACCTGACCAACAAAGATTAATCTTCGCTGGTAAGCAATTAGAAGATGGTAGAACTTTATCTGACTACAACATCCAAAAGGAATCCACTTTACACTTAGTCCTAAGATTAAGAGGTGGTGGTAAGAAGAGAAAAAAAAAAGTCTACACTACTCCAAAGAAGATTAAGCACACTAGAAAGAAAGTTAAATTGGCTATCTTAACCTACTTCAAGGTTGATGGTGAAGGTAACGTCGAAAAGTTAAAGAAGGAATGTAAGAACTGTGGTCCAGCTACTTTCTTAGCTAACCACCAAGACAGATACTACTGTGGTAAGTGTCACTCTTCTTTCGAAAAATAAACTGATTTTTTAAATTAATAAGCTTTTTTATAAAATTATATATATTTGAACACTTTTTAAATTTCAAAATGAAGTTGTTTTCTCAAAACAACAAAAACCCAAAAAAAGTCTACATTGCTTCTATGTACTTGTTAAGCAATTGTTTATATTGAAATGGCTGATCTTTCACTTTTGCAATTGAAGTTATTTTTATTTTCATTATGTATAAGTTGACACTACAAGTATATACATTTATATATCTGTCTGTTTGTATATATACATTATCCGTGTGAAAATTGTTTGCTTGATGACTTAGCATTTATAGTGGTTTGAACTTCAAGGTGAGGCATTGTTCTTCAATTTTTGGGCCAGAACTAAATTTTGTTTGTCTTTCAGCACTAATTCATTGACAAGCCTTTGCATCACTTTTCTGTCTTTACTCATTTGATTCATCAGCTTGCTTTCGTTGTTTTTCAATTTTGTATTATGAATGCTTTTTTCTGCATTGTCCTTTTCTAAAGCTTTGATTTTATTTTGATATAAAAGCTTTTCAGATTCAAGCAGAGAAATTTTTAACATCAACTTATTTTTGTCAGTTTGTATTTCTTCAATAAGTTTAGGAGAGTTTATAGCTGGAGTAGGAGGAATTTGTTCTTTTTTTGTTTTTGAACTTAAAGTGTCCGAGTCATTGTCGTCTTGTGCTTTGCTATTTGCTTCTTTCCTTTCCCCAAAAGAATTATGAAAAACTATTTTTTGGTTTTCTGTTATAAGCTTGTTGCCATCGTGTTCAGGTTCCGGAGTAACATTGCTAACAGACATGATTGAGTATCTACGCTTAATGCCTGGTTGCATTAGTTTTTCAGTATTGTTAGCATCTTCATTCAAAAATTTGATAGCATCATCTTTTGCTGACATGTTTTGCTCCATTCGTCTTTGCATAAACATTGGCGGTATATTTTCGTTTTGTTTGTCATTGTAAATCAGTTGTTTCAATCTTTCTCTTTCATCGTCCATGATTCTAATCGAGTTATTTCTGTTGCTGTACTGAAAGTTTATAATCACATCGCTGAAATCATTAACCTGCTCGCTGGTAGCAACTTCATGCTGCTCTATAATATTTGAAAGAGTGTTTTCTTTTGTAATGTTTAACGATCTGCCGGTTATTATTGAATCGCTTCTGCTGAAGCTTCTTCGAGGAATGCTTGAATTATTGAAGGGAGTTGGTGTGCTTCCAGCACTTTTTGGAGACAGGTTCACATTAATGTTTGTGGCATGTAACGACGACGAGGCCTCATTTTGAAAGGATTGCTGGTACTTGAACTGGTCCTCTTCTTGAATAAGATTCTCTAGAAACTTCATCATCTCCATTCTTTCAATGGATTTTTTTCTGGAGTGGTTTCTTTTAATTGTTTGCTGTTGCTGTTCTGAATTTTCGCTTAGCATGTTTAAATGTGTTGAAGTAAAAATAGATTGTGGCAGTGGAAAGCTATATGGCGCTTGGTCTGTTGCCTCTTGCGGATAAAGAAGAGGGCGTGATGAGATGACTAATTGGTGATTGAAGCTGTGACTTGGGGATGATTATAACTCCTTCTGTGTTTATGCCTATTTGCAGTGAAAATGATATTAATGGTAGAAGTGAGAAATTAACTTGATTCAATTTGTGTGGCCAAATTTACAGCTTGAAATAGTCGATGAGAAAACGAGACTTTATAGTCAATAAATACCGTGTAATCAATCTTGGTTTCTTGGGTTGCTGTCAAAAAAAAATCACTTTTGATGCTCCAAAGATCAAAATAAAAAGTCCTGACGCACAGGCCTCTCAAAGTACACTGACCCAAGCCTCTAACATTAACAAGATGTTTCATTGTAAACAAATATTAGAATTGATGTATTTCTTGTTTTTTAAAAAAAAGAAAAATTTAATGTACATATTTAAAACATAAAAATGAAGAGAGAGAAAAAAAAAAAAAAGAAATTTTTACTACGTGTCTGAGCTTTTCTGTGATGCTTTTGGCAGACTGTGCCCGATATAGACGATACAAAGAACGGAGGCTTTTCGGTGAAGGGTTGGAAAAGTCCTGGTAAATATCCGTGTATTGGTTTAAACCTTAATTCGAAAACAAAGGAAAAATGGTTAATGGTGAATATAATTGATTCATGACTATATAAGGCTACATACGGCAGCGCAGGAAACTGAAAGCTTCAGAAGGATGCCACTAAGGCTGGGCACATCAAACGTAAGGTTCGGGTGAGTGCGCTTGGCGATCGGGAAGGAACCACCGCGCTATATACAGGGATATGCTTTCCTCGTTTCCCTAGCGACCGGGCCTCTAGGCGTCCTTTTCTCTGGATCCAAAAAGCAGTTCTAGAACGCTTTCAAAGCCGAGCTTGCCTCTTTCAGCATTGAAGTTGAATCTCGTTTTGGACCAGTCCTCGATTTTGCTGTTTATCTTGTTGAAATTGGTGTTACCAAGAATGTATGCGTTCTGCTCAAAATGAGTGTTTTCGTTGTCATGTGGCTTGTAAGTGACTTCTTCGTATACCTTTAAAAACTTGCCTCCTGTAATATTCAGGGACTTCA
Organism: Hanseniaspora hatyaiensis (nom. inval.); assembly: GCA_030573555.1. Lineage (NCBI taxonomy): Eukaryota > Fungi > Ascomycota > Saccharomycetes > Saccharomycodales > Saccharomycodaceae > Hanseniaspora > Hanseniaspora hatyaiensis (nom. inval.). Next base: position 28,085 of record JAJMDM010000166.1, read on the forward strand.
GACTAAAAGTTTTGTTCTGGTAGTCAATCTCGCTTATTTCAAGCACTTTGGATTTGGTCAGCTCCTTTCCAATTATGTATTGCAGCCATGTTGGAATTTTCTGCTGGCATGTTATTAGTCTGTGAGTGGTTATCTTTTTCTTCTGGCTGTCGTACTGTCTGTCCAAAATGTCTATGCACTTCACATGCTCGCTCATTTCGTTTGGGTACTTTTGCCAAACGGCAACGACTGTTTCTTCAAAGGTGTATGGGAATATGTGGTTGTTGGTAAGAAGTTGCATGCTGTGGGCTACTATAAGTTATCAATAGAAACTGAGAGTTTTTGAACGAAATGGAAAAAAAAAAACGCTGAAAACTTCAGAAATACTAGAATTAAACAGTTCCGGTACTATTTAATTGGGATGCGAATAATTATATAAGCTGGGGCTTGCTTAGCTGGTTCTTTTTCTCTCCTGATGCTTCTGTTACTCACTGGAAGCCTTTATTATATATCATGTAATTGGCCCTTCAAATCATTCAGAGACAAAACAACAGCCAAGAAATTCTCTAGAACATTTCTGAAAGTAGAAATTTTCTAGTTTTTAAAAATTTTTTTTTTTTTTTTTTTTATTCACTTTGTCTTCATTTTGCCTCGCATTCGATTTCTGAAAAACGAATATCTGCCAGGCAATAAAAAAAAAAACGCAGCATTAAATCCGAATAATGGACAGACAATGCATTCAGCTAATTCACGTTTCCACCAAGAAACCAGTTGTTGCCTGGCTGGTGGAACGAGAGGTCATCGCTGAGGCCTGAGTTGGAGTCGCCATACAAGTCCACAGGAGTGACCTTCTTGTACGCCTTCATGTTGTTGGCCTTGATGGTTGTGTTGGACGCAACGCTTTCTGCCTGGTTCGCAGCAGCCCCTGTGTTTTTGAAGTTTCGGCTGTAGCTGTTGCTGAAAGTAAGGCCAGTGTCCAGGTCCAGGCTTTCGCACTCAGACGGGCTTTCAGTGCTTTTTTTCCCAGCAAAAAAGAGGTTGTTCCCTTCAGCATCAAATATGTCGTCAGCATCGATTTTCCGTGTTTCTCTTCTGATCCTTTCCAAATGGTCGTCTTCCACAAGCTCGCTGGCATCCTTGCCATCTTCCTTCTGGGCAAGGGCAAACAGATTGGCAGAGGAAGTCATGTTCACCATGACATCGCCGCTGTTTTTTTTCATCTGCTGCTGATGCGATAAGTTGTTCACAAACAAGTCCTCATCGCTGTCGTTTATGGTATCAGTCAAAAACGTCTCGTCACCTGTGGTCAAGTATTTCTTTAAGTTTTTCATAGATATAGGCCCGCAGGCAGGCGAGTTGGACATGAACAAACTGCTGTTAGAGCGCTTGAATGAGTTGATGGAGTTCAGAGACTCCAGACTGCTTGTGATTTGCTTTAGATTGTTTGCGGAGGGGTGGCTGCTTTTGGTGAAACTGTCCCGATGCTTGACGTTTATATGTGACGAACTGTTGTTTGCCTGAACAAAGCTGCTTGCTCTTGGCTTCTCCACAATCTTGTAATCAGCATTCGTGTTGATGCTGTTTGCTCTTGTTCTCGATTTACTGTTTGACCGTGATCTGATGATCTCCTGGAACTCAACAGGAATGTCTATGGCTGCGTAGTTGTCAAGAGGGTCCGCTGCTTTGTGTGGATAATCATTGATATTGCTGTTCACTAACATGTTATTGTTTTTTATTTGCTTTGACAGAGACGTCCCCCTGCCTCTTTTTGTCTGGCTTGTTATTCTTTCAATGGGCAAGGTTTCGTCTATTAACCGTGGCCGCTCGCTTTCATTGCCGTTTATGGAAGTTGTAGGGCTTAGCTTGGCCAAGTAATTTGGTATGTTGATCATCAATCCTTTGTTGCTCATGGTTCGTTTTCTATTGAATTCAGGATCATTTGTGAATCTGTGCTCGGAAGAAATTGAAGACGAGGAGGACGAAGAAGTGTCGCTGTCATCGCTGTCACTGTTGTCTTCTTCAAATTTGTGGTGGTTTCTGTGAATAATGGAGTTTTCAAACTTGTTAAGAAGATTTATCATACTAAGATAAAGTCAGCAAAAAGTTGATGTTACGTTGCTCTGCTTGTAGTATTCTCTTGGTTCCGTTGAGAAACAATACTTTTTCTTTCAGACAACCAAAAATAAAGAAAAGAAAAGAAAAAAAGTATGCAGATAATTCAAATGTGCAGCCTTGATGTTGCGTTTGGGGCTTGATTGAATCAAAGACTTGTTGATTAATTATTTTACATATCTAAATAACTTTTTCTCTTTTTCATTTTTTAAATTAATGCTGGAAGTTTAATGTTCTGTCATTCATCACCCGTCCTCGTTTGTTTAACGTGCATATAAAATATATTCAAGAGAGAAAAAAAAAAAAAAAGAAAAGCATATAACATAAAAATTTTCTAGCTCATGCTTTTTTTCCATCTGCATTCTGGAATAATGATCGCGCACGTGTGCCCTATTACTGGTAATCCCGATGATGCGCATATAATGCAAATGGGTGTAAAAAATATGCGTTTTATGCAAATCGGAGATACACAATAAACTTGCCCGACCAGAGTAAAATAACTTGAAACAAAAAAACGTGAAAAAACCAAAACACATGACATAATAAAAATTTTCGCTTCTGTGTGATTTGTTTCTTTTTTTGTTTTCTTCTTAAAACAGGTTTGTTTTGAAAGGAACATTTAATGTATGAATAATTGATTTAGTTAAGGCCGCCAAAGGACACAACACCAGAATCAAGAAGCAGATTAAGGATAAAGGTTTAAAAAACAACCACCGATACACACAAAATTTGTACACAGACCACAAAGCAATGGCCACCACGCAAGTTTCCATACACCATCACATCAAAAATTTGAAAAACGAGAACTTCGTTGGCCAAGAACAGGCCAAGCAAGCCACCAGCATCATTCTGGACCTGATCAAAGACAAAAAATTTAACAACAAAGGTTTATTGATTCAAGGACAGCCTTCCACCGGTAAAACTGCCCTAGCCTACGGTATGACTAAAGAACTAGGATCAAACATACCGTTCATCAAGCTTGTTGGATCAGAATTTTACTCCAAGGAAGTCAAGCCAACCGAGCTGCTAATGATGAACCTAAGAAGAGGGATCATCATCAGAATGAAAGAGTTGAAGGAAGTATACGAAGGTGAAGTCATTGAGCTTCAACCTGAAGAATCAAACAACACTGTTGGGGAGGACATCAGCGGCTACGGCAAATCTCTATCTCATGTTGTGATCACTTTGAAAGCTGCCAAGGGAACCAAGACTTTAAGACTAGACCCTACCATATACGACTCTATTGTGAAGGAAAAGATTGCCATTGGGGATGTCATATACATTGAAGCCAATACCGGTATTGTCAAAAGATGCGGTAGATCTGATTCTTTTGCCACTGAGTTTGATTTGGAGTTGGAGGAATATGTTCCGTTGCCTAAAGGTGAAGTTTATAAAAAAAGAGAAATTATCCAGGACTTAACTTTACACGATTTGGACATGGCAAATGTCAAACCTTCTTCCAACGGCAACGACATTATTTCCATGATGTCTAATTTACAAGCTAACAAAAAAACTGAGATAACAGATAAGTTAAGACAAGAAGTTGACAAAGTTGTTCATAAATACATTTCCAACAATCAAGCAGAATTGATTCCTGGTGTTTTGTTTATAGATGAAGCCCACATGCTAAACTTAGAAATGTTCACATACATCAACAAGATTTTAGAATTAGATCTTGCACCTTTGATCATCCTTGCAACCAACAAGCAAGGTTTACAAAAAATTAACGGCACCGAAGACATCATCTCACCATTTGGTATTCCCCAAGATTTGTTAGATAGATGCTTGATTATTAAAACCAAACCATACAACATCAAGGAGCTAGAGCTTATAATTAGCAAAAGAGCCAACTCTATGAATTTGAAGATCACTCAAGGCGCTATGGAAAAGCTGTGCCAACTAGGTGATGAACCAGGCAAAAAGAGAGGTTTGAGATATGCTTTACAACTACTGTCACCATGCAGCATTTTAATGGAATTAGCTGGCAGAGAAGAAATTATAAAAGAGGATGTTGAAGAATGCATGGAATTGTTTTTAGATTTAAACAGATCAGTCCAAATTTTAAAGTCTGATCAAGCTGGATTCTTATAATTCAGTGGTTTTTGGCCATGTGCAAAGCACTTACATATGTAGATATATACTTTAAGCTGGATTTTTGCGCTTAAACAAGTCAAATACTGTTTTTATATTAATCGTCAATTTGGATCACTATATATAATTAAGTTTTAAATATTAGCAAGCTCTTTTAAGAAATCGTTAGGAGATATCATGTGAGTAGACCCATAAACAACTCTTTTGTCAGTATAAATTTTGCTTGCACTACTGGCTGTTTTGGCACTACTTGTGTTGATATCACTGCTTAGTTCAACATATTTTTGCAGGTTGCAGTGTTCTAAGTAGGATCCACCACCAACAACAAAACAAATACATTTGTTAAACTTTCTGTTCTCGTTTATTTTAGTGCTGGCGTTTTTCTTCAAAGTTGGGTCAAGATATAAGTACTTGTTGACCAATTTCTCGTAACTGTTCATTTCATCAGTACTTTTGGCAGCATAGCTTGAAGACATGATACTGCTTACTATATGAGTCAAAGGTAATCTGTCATTATCAGATGTCAACAGATTAGACACTCTTGAGATAATAGATCCCATGCTGTCTTGCAGCTTGTCATTTGCTAAGCCATAGAGCTTTGAAGAAAAATAAGAAGCTGTCTTTCCTGTCTCATTAGCTACATTTTTTACATTTTTATCATTAGCGCCAGCTGTGTCATCAACATAGTAAGTCATGTTGTTCATTTTCTGATAATGGTAAATGTTCTTAATTGCATCCAAAAGCTTCAAGTTTTCATCTATAGGTGGGATGTCACTTTCTTGTTCAGTGCTTGAACTGCTTTTGCTGCACAGCTCTTTAAAAGTCTCGTCACATTTTTCAACAAAAACTTCAAACTCTTGCTTTCTATTTCCTTTCAGTTGGCTCATGTTTGTCTTCAAAAAGATATACAAATAAGTTCTGATTTTGTCGGATAGATTACCGGCTTCTGGATCTTTCAAAATCTCTAAGAACTCGTTTCTAGTTTTAACATTGTAAATATCTTCTTGCTCTAGCTCGTAAAATTTGTCTAAGTGCAGTTTGCCCAGCTCCTTTATCAATTCAGATAAAACTTTGAAATGATTGTCAATAAATTGCTTTTTAGCGGTAAGTTCTGGTAATTTGTCCATGGCTTTTTGAATCAAATCCGTGTCTTGCTGTATGTCACCATCATTGCTGACGTTTAAGTTTTGAAGATTGTTGATGTTTACACCGGTTTTGGAAGTGATCTCTTCTGTTTCCTTTTTGTACTCGTTCAGCTCTAGCTCAGCGTTTTCAACAACTTCTGGAAACGGCAACTGACTGTTCTTTTCCCAGAAAAAGTCACTGCTGTCAAGATCTATTTTTTGGCCTGATGGCAAAGAAATGGTGTTTCTGTTTAACTTAAAAACTTCAGACACCAAACACTCGTAGTATAAAGAGTGGGATAGGACAGAAGCAAAATCAACGTTTCTATCAACCAATACTAAAACGGATCTATCTAAGTCAGCTACGTTGTTTTCAGTGTTGGTCCCCTCAGTAAACTGTTTGCTGTTCAAAACGTATTCGTGTAGCATGGTTTCTAGTTTTCTCCCAACAATCTCTGCAGATCCACCTGGCTGTATTCTAAGTATTGGGATGCTGTTGATGTTGGAGTTCATTGTTACTATAACATTGTATAATCTAGATGCAATCTCCTCGCATTTACTGTTTATATCGGTTTCAGTGACTTGTGTGTTCAGATTGAAAGTTGACCAGACTTTTTCCATTTCAAACTCAAAGACGTTCGGATCAGATACAACAAAGTTCAAATACTGGTCAAAAACCTGTTTGATTTGCTCGAACTTGCCAACTTTTACGGCTTCTTCAGCCAAATATTCAAGATCAACTCTGGATATGTTTGAGGTGAAATTCAAGTAGTAATCGTCGTAAAAGTCATTTTTCAAGTCCTGTATGATTCTTTCAAGGTTCTTTCTCGATGGCTCAACAAAGTACACAGCAGGAATGTCTGGGATGGCTTGTCTTTGCGGGGAAAATAGGGTCGTGTGGCATGTAACGCCTACTTTCAAAAGGTCTTTTACTCTCAAGATTGACGAAATGATCCCTGTGCTTGTCTTGTCCATGATCAAAATTTTCCAGTTGATTTCCTGGTCGTCAATAGCAGCTTCGCTGGCCGAGTGCTTGTCGATTTTGGCCACATTGAACAGCAGCATTTTCTGGATTGCTGAGATCTGATGGTCTTTCAGAGTGGTTGTTGTGGAGTCCATATTTCAGTGGTGCTTTCTTCGGAGGTGGAGTTTTTTTTGGGGTTGCTTCTATGGCTCTTTCTGACAAAGTATTCCGCCCAGTGAGAAGCAGTCTCCGCAAGAAGAATCACTTTCACTCTATGATCTTTCAAATAACCATTAAAGCTAGACTGCTTAAACGCTAACACTCAGCGTGAAAAATAACAACAACAGCTCAGTTTTTAAAATTTTTTTTTCTACTGCAAATACATGCACGGATGCTCTTTCTCAAAAAGCATGGTCACATGACTTGCCAAGAACGCTCTTCAAGGAAGCACTGAGCGTCTTCAGCCAGGACCGGCGCCAGTTTGGTCTCTGAGTAAGTGCTAAGAGACTGCCTTTCCAGCGCCTGCTGGCTGGGCCAGTAGGACCAGAGGTAGTCTCACTCTGAACACCACTGGCTAAGTCTGCAAAAAAAAAAAACCGCGATGACCTGTCTGTTACTTCTCTATTTCTTTTTTTTAAATTTTTTATAAAAAAATAAGTCTACTTATATAATTACTGCTTCAAAGTTGATCTGCCAGCCTTCAGCAACTCGTCACACAACAACAAGTTGCTTGATATGCCGTTTGCACCAGTTACTGCGTTTCTGATGACTCTGTAGGAGTCCCAAATACCTTCGATGGTAGGATCACAGGAGTCACCCAAATTCAAATCAACACCAACGTATCTCGCATTTTCCTCATCTTCGTCGTCGTTTCTTAATTCTTCCAAATCGTCTTGGCACAGAGCCAGCACGTCTAAAGCATCATGCCCAGAGTTTTTTATTAAAATTTTAGGAATTACAAGAAGAGAGTCAGCAAACGCTTGAACACCCAACTTTTGTTTACCCTTGACTTTTATGGTTTTGTTGACTATGGACTGTTTCAAATGCTCGTTGCATGCAATGAAGAACGCACCAGCTCCAGGAACAATAGATTCATCCTTGATCACATTGGAAACAGCTCTCAATCCATCTCTTACAGCATCTTTTATTTGCTGCAAAGTGTAGAATGTAGGCCCTTTTATCAATATGGTACACGCTTTAGGGTTTTTACATTTTGTAACGTATGTGTATTTTTCATCGTCCAAAGTTTCGCAGTAGACCTCACCAGCGTAACCCAGGATATCAGGGGTCAGCTCATCAACGGAATTGGTGGCCTGGCCTTCTGTGATTAGCTGCAATCTCTCCAGGTTTCTTCTCTTGGCTCTTCTCAAAGCCATGATGTTATTTTTGGCCAAAATATCCAAAGACATGGGATCAATACCCTTTTGGTTAATGATGACAAAGTTCTTGTTGGAACCCAAACCACAAACTTCGTTTTTCAAATCTATAATCTTCTTTAATTTTTCGTCAACAAACTTTCTTTCTGAGGCAGCAAGCTTGTCTCTTTGGTCAGCAGTGGAGTAGTAAAATCCTGAGTTGACTTCGGTCTTTTCATACTCTAAAGAAACGTTCAAAATCAAGACATGGCAGTTTGTTAGGTGCTCTGGCATATCTGGGTGTCTTGGGCCATGATCCAAAACAAGACCTTCAACCAGTTTTGTGTCGTTGCTGTTGTTGTGCTGCATTTGCATAATCTCAATCATGTGTAGGTCCAGGGAAGGCTTGATGCTAGACTCTTCGGTTTGCTTGGAGGAAATCATTACAGCATCGGTGACGATAGGGGTCAGGACTTCGCACATTTCCGGACTTACTTTGGTGATTAGTGAGGATCTGGCAGCCTGGATCAGGAACTCCCTGTCCTCAATGGCGTTTTTCTTCTCGATCTTGAAAGAGTCCAGGAATTTCAGAGTCTCGACTCTTGCTAGTTCGTATCCATCGGTGATGATTCTTGGGTGGATGCCTTCTTGGATCAGTCTGAATCCTTGCTTCATTAGCTCTCCAACTAGGCAGACAACGGTAGTGGTACCGTCTCCGGTGATTTCGTCTTGCGCCGAAGCAGCTCTGGCGATCATCACAGCGGTAGGCGATTGGATTTGCATTTCGGTAAGAAGGACTTTTCCGTCTTTGGTCAGCTTCAGGTTGCCGGCCCCGTCTACCAGCAGCTTCAGAGTCCCCTTAGGGCCCAGGTTGGTTTCTAGAACTTGCTGCAGACCTTCTGCCGCGGAGCAGTTGACTTTAAGAGCAGCGTCTCTTCTCAGGGTCTCTGCTTTGGGATTCAAGTATTGTAGTGACATGCCTTGGTAAAAAACTCTTTGATGCTTTGCTCACTGGAAAAAAAAGTGGGTGTGTGAGAGCTGCTGTTGTTTTTTGGAGATATATTACTATTCCTCTTACTAAATCCTCTCTCATCATTGAAAACCCATATCGATCTTGCCCACTACCTAATACCCAACTCTCAGACTTAGCCTTCTCTGTGCCTGAGGCTGCTCACTCCCATCCACGCTGTTTGCCCGTCACCACGGTGTGTCGTTTCCACTGGCTGGAGAAAACCAGAATAAAAAAATAAAAAATTTTGCAGGTTCTGTCAGGGTAATTTACGTAGTAACTCCGAGCACCGTGGTCACGTTTTCATCAGCAAAAAGTATATTTCTGTGTCAGGGTAATGTAAGTATTAACTCCGACTATTTTGGTCACGTTTATAAAAACTAAAATTTCACTTTTCTGTCAGGGTAACTCAGTTGTTAACTCCGATTTCTCTGGTCACGTTTCTGAGAACCAAAATTTCACTTTTTGTTTGTTATTTTTATTTTTAAAATTTTAAAATAACAAAAAAAAAAAAAAAAAATTTTCCACCTCCCCTGCCATGTTTACAGCAGATCAGGTATGCGTGAATGTTGATCACAGCACACACGTACTGCTTGCTGTAATGGCTGATTAATGCAAGTAAGAACGTTGAATTTATAGAAAAGTTTTGTTACAACAAACCCAAAACACAACCACTTCACGCACCATGGCCAACATCGCTTACACGCTAGTGTCCAAAAACAGTGCCATCACAGGCAGCGACACAGGCAAAAATGCCCCTTCCTTCATTTCCAAGGCCTTCCAGCTCAAGCTGGAATCGCCACACGACGAGGAGAAAGAAGCTGTTATGAGAGAGATCCTTTCTGTTGTCAACTGCTACTCAACCAGCAACACCGGCTCCAACGAAGAAGAACTTGCTGCTGCTCTTTTAAACGATCAAGAACTTCTTATGGCCATCATCAGATACGTCATGCCTTCCAAGAGCAAAACAGTCAAAAAGCTGCTATACCAGTACTGGGAGGTTGTGCCTAAGCTGGACGAAGCTACTTTGACCTTGAAACAAGAATTTATTTTATTGTCTGCCAACCTGCATGCTGACTTGCAGCACGTCAACCACTTCGTTAGAGGCTCATGCTTGAGGCTACTGATGAAATTCAAAGAAAAAGAAATTTTGGAACATTTGGTTGATGATGTATTTCAGCTGTTGCAGGACAAGAAGAAGTTTGTCAGAAAGTACTCCATTTTGACTTTACTGTCCATCTACCAAGTAGACGAAGTCATGGTTCCTGAATTTAAAGCTGTCATCGAAGAGTTTTTGGCCAAAGAATTACAAAATGAAAGAGATGGTGTTGTTCTAAGAAATGGGTTTTTGGCTTTATGGAAAGTCGATGCCGACGCTGCTAGAGACTGGTTGTTGAAAGTCATAGTGGATGACTTATCCGTCAATGACTCAAATGCCGATGACAATGACACAGATGAACTAGCTCTGCCAGGCAACATCCATCCCTTGCTAACAGAAATTTTCACCCAGTTCATCAAAGAAGACACTTTCAACTCCTTAACTTCCAGTGAAATTAAATTGACATATTTGGATGCTATTGTCAACAGAATAGTTAGCACCGAAAACAGAGAAGTCAAGCTGGACTACGTCTGGGCTTTGGTCAATTTAACAGCTGTTTTGATTTCCAACTCTCATCAGTTTGATTTGATTGAAACCATTGATATCATTGTTTCAAATTTGATTGAACTATTTGTTCAAGAGTCAGACTGGAATGTTAAATTAATTTTATTGTCTCAAATCAAGTCCTTAATATCCAGTTCCAGCAACGACCAATTAGCCACTTTGTACAAACAACAAATGTCATTACAAATTCACACTTTACTTTCTGTTATCAACAGCAATGACCCATACCTATCTGAAGCTGCTTTGAAGCTGGTTTTAGATTTGGTTGACTTTAAAACAAGTATTGAAGTTGTCAGCTTTTTGAAAAAAGAATTGCTAGTTTCTTTCGATGTCAGAAAATCTCAATCAGTAGCCTCTAAAGAATTTTTAAATCAATACAGAACGTTGCTGATCACTTCAGTCACAAAAATTGCTGCTGATTACGACAAAGTTGCTGTTGAGGTTGCTACTTTGCTTCTAGATGGTATGGCCGTTTTGGACACAACTGCTTGTTTAGAAGTTGTTAGCTTTTTGAAAAAGATTATTTCTAAAGCTGATTCTAATAACAATTCAAACTTGAAAATACAATTAATTGAAAAATTAATTTTGAAATTAGAAGACATTAAGCATGCCAGAGTCTACAGATCTTGTTTGTGGTTATTGGGTGAATATTGTAACGACAAAAAGTTAATTGTTGCTGTTTGGAACCACTTGAGAGAATCTTTGTCCACTAAAAGCTCTTCTGCTGCAGCTGAAACCACCAGCAAAAAGGAGGAAACTGCCGTTTCCAGTGGTCCTGTTATTTTACCAGATGGTACCTACTCTACTGCACCAATAAACACTGACTCTGCTTTAAATAAACACGATGACGGTGACAGAGATCTGGATGATGACAGCAGCGCTATTAAGGAAGATTTGGATGAACTACCTCCTTTAAAACTATTCTTGAAAAAAGGCGATTACTATACCATGTCTATTGTCTCTACATGCATTATCAAATTAGTTTTACAAGCTATTTCTTTGTCTCCTTTAACAAATGAAAACATTACAGGAACTCCGGTTGTCAATGGTATGAAGCAAGAAGGTATTTTAATGTTAATTCATATTATTAGATACAAAAATGACTTATTAGTTGGAAAAAAAATCGATGAAGATTCTAAAGAAAAAATCATGCAAAACATTGAAATTTTGTTAAATTTGAACTCAGTCGATGTTGTTCAAAAAATGATTTCATTGTTCTTAGAAATTACTATGGATGCTTTCCAAAAACAAATAAAATCACTTCAATTTTCAAAGTCTGTCCTACAGAAAAATAGCAAAGGAGATGTCTTGCCAAAGAATGAATCATACAGCATTGATTCTCAAATTGGGTTCAGACTGCTACCAGGAAGCTCTAACTCAAAATTATCAGACAATTCTGTTTTAAAGGACATCAGCTATGCAGTCAGTGGTATCAAAGACTCTTCTAAAACCAGTAGTATATCTGACGCTACTGCAAAGGCTACTGCAACCTCTAAATTGGCCAAGATTGTTCAGTTAACTGGATTCAGTGACGCTGTTTATGCAGAAGCTTGTATTTTGACAAACCAGTTTGATTTGACTTTGGATTTGTTAATTGTCAATCAAACCAAAGAAACTTTGAAAAACTTGCATCTGCAATTCTCGACTTTGGGTGACGTTAAAATTTTGGAACAGCCATCATCTATAAATGTCATAGCACACGGTTTCCACAGATTCATCATTAACTGTAAAGTCAGCAGTGCTGATACAGGAGTCATATTTGGTAACATTATTTATGATGGTGCCCATGGTGATGACTCTAAATATGTTATCATGAACGACGTTCATATCAACATTATGGACTATATCAAAAAACAAGACTTAAAGGATGACAACAAGTTCAGAGTTATGTGGAATGAATTTGAATGGGAAAACAAGATTAATGTCAAAACTTCCAACTTTAAATCTTGTCAAGAATACTTGTACAAGCTATGCGAATATACCAATATGGAAATTTTGAACAAAAACGATATAAACATCAATGCTGATGAGGAAAAAGAAGGCAGTAACAGATTCTTGTCGTGCAATCTTTTTGCCAAATCATCATTTGGTGAAGAGGTTTTGGCCAATGTATGCATTGAAAAGTTACCTGAGACTAATGAAATAGTAGGTAATGTTAGAATTAGATCAGAAGGCCAAGGCTTAGCACTATCCTTAGGAGAGCGTATTGCAATGGTTGCCAAAAATGTCAAAAAACTAAAGCTTGACAAAATTTAAACAAAACAAAAAAATGACAATTTATTCATCGTTTCTGATTTTTTCTAGTTGGTCATTGATTTATATATATGTTTTAAAATACATTTGTATTCCTTTATTATAAAAAAAATTAAAATAAGAATATTATTTACAGATTGTGGAATTCTAAACCGGAAAATTGGTTTAAGCTATAGTTAAGACATTCTAATATCTTTTTGGTTCTTCTAAAGATCTTTGGGCATGGAATGGGAAGCCTAAGCCACTTAATAACATTTTAGAATAAGCTGGATCTTGTGCAGTTGTGTTTATGTTTACAATAACATTGAAAAGTTTATCCCACAAATCTTTATCGCTCATGACTTCTGGGAAATTGGCAACATGCCCAGGAGTTAAATGCAAAATGATTCCCCCTTTGGTGTCGGCTTGGTGTTCAGGTATACCTGTGAAATCCTCATCTTTTGGCAGAACTAGTTCGTTAACAGTTAGCAAAAACTGAGACTTGTCGTAGCCTTTCAAGTTGGTTTGGCCACCTATAATGGAACCTACTCTCAAATTCATCTTTTGACTTAAAACTTTGACTTTCAAATGCTCAGGCTTGTTATTTGTGATTTGCTGCAGCAAGGCTTGAGCTGAAATATAGTTGTATTTGTTTTCGTTGATGTTTTTGGCAACACAAGCAACATTAATGTCTAAAAGTTCGGGAATGTTTGTAGGAGTCACAGGGTATCTGTCAACATACTGGCCGGTTTTACCAAAAATTTTCTTGTGGGTTGTGTTAATAAAGTAAGGATTGGATAGATTGTCGACTTCAACGGTAATCGGCCCTGGAGTCATAGTTTCTGAATGGTCGTACGCCATTAATAACATGTCACCTTGAACAGAATTGTAGTAGTGGTCGGCTAATCTGTCAGGTCTCACGTCTAGTGGAAGATACATGTTTGACTTTATATCATTAGGGTTAATTTTCAAATAGTCTTTCTTGGTGCTCAAAACATTTTTCTTGAACTTTTCTAAATGATGTGCTGGCTTGACAAAGCTGTATCCTGCTTTGTGTGAGCTTAGCGATTGGGCAAAATATCTTTTGGAACAAGTCATTGGCAACACCATTTCTGTGACAATTGTGCAAAGGGCCGGTGTATCTTGGTGTTTTGTTTGGATCTAGGTTTTTGTTATTTTTTATCTAAAATTTCTTTAAAATGTGTCTTACTTTGCAATCAATTCTCTCATCATGCTTCATCTTACTACGCATCACCTTCATTCATCACGCCTGCATTTTCATAGATTAATAAAATCAAAGTTCATATTGGCAAAAGAGAAAGATGAAAAAAAAAAAAAAAATTTTTCACTCTCTTTCTTTTTCTTCATGTGCTAGCAGTGAGAATATGTCTAAAAGTAGGAAAAAGTTTGGCGGCGGGCTTGCAACAGTGCTAAGTGCGTTTGGTAGCGCCAATTAATCTCACAGTTTACAATGTAAAGTTTACTGCCTATGATTAAATGTAAACCATGGCCGTTGGGAAGTTTAATAAACTATAAACTTCTTTTTTATAATTACATTTAATTATAAAACTAACAAAGAAAAGCTGAAATAGTCAAATTACCTGTTGCATGCAGTGCTGATATTGTTCTAACATATGTGCTTCAAGCCTGCGGAAAGAAGTTTCTGTGCTTATGAACCAGCAGCAAAGAACGCTGCTTGGTCACATGATTGAAGCCTGTGTTCAGCATTTTTGTTTGCTTGGCACGTGACATTAACTTCTTCATGGTTTGAACACACAAAACGCGTTAAAAACCCACAACAAAGCGTTGGCAGGCCAGCATGCAAAAAAAAAAAAAAAAAGAATGAAAAACATAAACAAACATCTCGCAGACGCATATATGCATTTCCTTGAGTGAAATATGCGATTCAACCCAGTCCACAACTTGATGTTCTGGTTTAACCATCAATTTATTAAAAGCAACAAGCATTTAAAACACAGACAAACAACAAGGAAAGAGTAGCCATATAAGCCAACGAAACAGCTGACAAACACCGTTGAATCAAACAACGCACATTTTGGAGCAACCAGCAAAATGGCAGATGAGCACACAACTCCAATCAAAAAGAAAGTCATAGGCACCGGCAACAAAAGGCAAAAAACGGAGCCGGCCACGCCACCACATTTAAAACATATTAACGACAATTTGATATCAACTGACACAATTTTAAAGTCTCCGCAAAAACAAAGTAGCCAGTTTTTCAATTTGAACAAAAACCAACAAGCATTAAGCTCAAGGCCAAGCTCGAATGCCACATCGTCAAGAGGTAGGTCAATACACACAAATGAAAACAGTACCCAAATCAAATCGCAAGAAATATCACCTTACAGGAGGCTTTCTCCTGCAAGACGGACGAAAAGTCCTTCCCCAGTAGGTAGGAGGCTATCTTTAGTGCAGCTTTCTCCAAAAAGAAGAAACAACAAGCTTCACCAACTCCACCATGCAATTGAACAAGAGTCACAGAATGTGAAGAGTGGTGGCCGGAGGTTGTACATTAACCAACTGACGCTGACGAATTTCAAATCATATGCAAACGAGCAAGTTGTTGGTCCTTTTAACGAGAACTTCACTGCTGTTGTTGGTCCAAATGGTTCAGGGAAGTCCAATGTTATTGATTCAATGCTTTTTGTATTTGGGTTCAGAGCGAGCAAGCTAAGACAGGGCAGATTAAGTGAATTGATTCATAAGTCTGAGAACTATCCTAATTTAGATTTCTGCAGCGTTGATGTTCATTTCAAATACAATTACAGGGATGGGTTTCAATTTGAAGATATAGATAAGGAACAGGAGCTTATAGTCACAAGAAAAGCTTTTAAAAACAACTCTTCAAAGTATTACGTAAACGGTAAAGAAAGTTCGTATACCCTAGTCACAGAACTTCTTAAAAAAGAAGGCATAGATTTAGATCACAAAAGATTTTTGATTCTTCAAGGTGAAGTTGAAAGCATTGCCCAAATGAAACCTAAAGCAGAAAAAGAAGGAGATGACGGCATTCTTGAATATTTGGAAGACATCATAGGAACGTCCAAGTACAAACCACAAATTGAAACTGCTCTGACGCAACTTGAAACTTTAAATGAAAATTGCGTTGAAAAAGACAACAGACTTAAAATAGTTGAAGCGGATCTAGCGTCTTTAGAAACTGGTAAAGATGAAAGTTTGAATTATGTCAAAAAAGAAAGAGAACTGGTTTTATTAAAAGGAAAAAAGCTGCAGTACAAAATTCATTTGAATAGTACCAAAAAACTACAAATTGATCAAAGCATTGAAAATTTAACAAATGAAAAGCTTTTGAATCAAAACAAACTTCAGGTTATGAATACACAATTAGCAAACTTGGATAAGGTGCATAAATTAAAATGTAATGAAATTCAGCAACTTAAAAAAGCTATTTCTGTTTTAGCAAATAATTCCAATGATTCACTAGAAAGAAAAATTTCTGCTGAAGAAAAAGTGAAAAATCATGAGAAAAATCAGCAAAAAGACCAAGATTATCTGAAAAAGAGCATTGTTGCGTTAGAAACTACAAGAGCAGAACTGTTAAACCTTGAAACACTTATCAATGAAGATTCTGAAAATTTGGTTCTTTTAAACAGTGAAACTGCATCTGCTCAAAAAAATTATGAGGATGAAAAAAAAGCTTTGAAAGACAAAACTTCAAATTTAGAAAAACTCATTGATAAGCATAAACATGAATTGAATCCATATGAACAAAATTTACATGTTTTGGAGTCTGATATAGCTTTGAAAAAACAAGAAATTCAGCTGCTAGAACAAAGATTAAATCAATACTCTGAAAAAATTGTGTTTCTTGAAACCAAAGAAACTGAATTAAACAGAAAAATTGTTTCTAATTCATCTTTGCTGGGTGAACTCAAAGATCAACTAGATAAAAAACTTAAAGTGAAAAATGAAACGAATGCACATTTTGAAAAACAAAAAAACGAACAAAACACTCTACATGAAGAATATATGAAACACAAACAAAAATATTTGGATGCAAAAAGTAGTGTGCAAAGCTCAGAAAATAGTAGCAAAGTCATTAATGCACTATCAAAGCTTCAAGAGCAAGGAAGAATATCAGGGTTTTACGGAAGACTTGGTGATTTGGCTGTCATTGATTCTAAATACGATGTGGCAATATCAACTGCTGCGCCAAGACTCAATGATATATTGGTTGAAACTGTTGAGTGTGCACAGCAATGCATAGAATATTTAAGATCAAACAGGTTAGGCTATTCAAGATTTATTCTCTTGGATAAATTGGCTAATTTCGATAGTGCTATGAAACAAAATTATACTAGTGTTTTACCCCACGGAGCTTTTAGGCTGTTTGATTTAATACAGCCTAGCAAACCAGATTTTTTACCTGCTTTTTATAGTGTTATGAGAGACACCATAGTTGCTAGAGATCTTGATGAAGCGAACAAAATAGCTTATGGTGGAAGTAAAAGACTAAGAGTTGTTACAATTGATGGAAAATTGATTGATGTGTCAGGAACTATGTCAGGTGGTGGTAAACAAAAGTTTAAAGGTTTAATGAAAGTTGTTACCTCTAAGGAAGCCTCTAAAAACACATTTCAAAATATATTTATGACATCCCAAGAACTGAAAGTTTTGGAAGAAGAATATGAAAATTCATTCCAGCGATATGAAGAAAATAAAAAAGCTTTAAACCTTCTTCATGAAAAAATTGAACAAGTGTTCGAAGAAATACCAGAACTTGAAAATAAGATATCGTCTCTTGATTTTGAAATAAATAGTTTTAAGACTGAGCTAAATGTCACACTTAAGCAACTCACCCAAACCAAGTTACAAGCTTCTCAACACGAGTCCGGTCAAAAATCAGCTATTACATCTATTCAAAAAAATATCGATGAAAAAGAACAAGAAGTTTTATCGATTAAGAACGACATTCTACCCAAGACTAATCAAATTGATGAACTTAAACTGAAGATAAAAGAAATAGGGGGTTTTAATTTAGATCAAACCAAGTTGACATTAGAAACAAAAGAGAAGCAATTAAAAAAAGTGTCTTCTAAATTAAAAAAAAATAAACTGCTTGTGAAAAAGAAAAAGTTTGATGAACAAAAAGTGCTTCAAACTATAGAAAATTTAAATATTACTTTGTCAAAATCTGAAGGAGAATTGGTTAGCTACCAAGAAGAAATTAAAGGACTTGAAGCAAAATTGTCAAAACTAAAGGCGGAAAATGATATTTTATTAGAGAAAAGCTCAGTTTTAGAATCAGAGAATAAAGAGTTGGAAAAAGAGAAAAATGGGGTTGAAGACTCAATCAAAGAAATAAATGATAAAATTCTGCAAAGTAACAAAGAGCTAAATAAATTTGAGAATGAAAAACTGATTTTGCATAATGAAATCGATAACTTTAAAAATCAAATGTTGGGATTAAAAATTAGAGATGTCTATAAATCTTTGCAAATTCTATCAAGTCTACCTTATAAAAATACTATAAGAGAAACTGCTACAGAAACAATTTCTAAAAACTCAAAGGATAACGAGGCTCAACAACGCAGTGTTAAAAAAGAGGATAATGATGAAAATTTTATGGATGTAGAGTCAGAAAATGATAAAGTTGGAAACGAACCTATCTCTCACCTAGAGTACTTACAGTTGAAAGAACTTACTGATGAAGAAAAAAAACAATTAGAACTTGAGAAACTTGAAACTGAAGTTGAAGAGTGTCAAAAGTTTTTGGATAATTCAACTGTTAACTTAAACACTTTGGATGATTATGTTTTGAAGTTTAATAGCTACAAGGAAAAAGAAACGGAACTTAAAGAAGCTATTGAATGTAGAGATGAAGTTAAACTAAATTGTGAAAACTACCAAAGACAAAGATACGAAGAATTTATGAAAGGGTTTAATATTATTTCTCAGTCGTTAAAAGAAATGTATCAAATGATAACAATGGGTGGCAATGCTGAGTTAGAGCTTGTTGATTCTATTGATCCTTTTTCCGAAGGAATTCTTTTCAGTGTTATGCCTCCTAAAAAATCATGGAGAAACATTTCAAATTTATCAGGTGGAGAGAAAACCTTGTCTTCTTTAGCTTTGGTGTTTGCTTTACATAATTATAAGCCAACTCCAATTTATATCATGGATGAAATAGATGCTGCTTTGGATTTTAAAAATGTTTCTATTGTAGCTAATTACATCAAAGATAGGACCAAAGATGCTCAATTCATAGTCATATCACTTAGAAATAACATGTTTGAGTTATCTGAGAGATTAGTTGGTATTTACAAGAACAAGAATATGACTAAAAGTACCACTCTAGAAAACATTGATTTTTTGAATTAAAATGCTTTTATAACGAATAGTTTGGTTTAAACTATCAAAATTTATAGCTTGAAAATATTAATAATTTGATAATAAATAAAATTGAAAATATTTTGAAAATTATTATATATCATAAATATAATTAGCTCTTTTTAGTTTTTGAAATAAATAAAAAGGCATTATAATAATATGTGCACATTATTCAATTGCAGCCATTATCTTACTTTCATATATTTTATATTTTTTCAAGTTTTTTGCCATACTCTTTACTGATTTGATTCAGCAATTCAGCTAAAGGCTCATTTAACGTTTCGTAGATAATACCAGGGAATTTTTCTTTGTTGATACCAAACCATTTCAAAGGAGGTGTGGCATTTCCAAGATCTTTTAAGTTTGGAGTATCAATTATCGGAACAACTAAAGGTTTAAACTCGTACTTATCATTCAATTGAATTTTCTTAATTCTCTCATCAATGTTTTCTTCTTCAAAGAAAGATTTTTTTTCATGGTTTTCTCCGGCATTTTCCTCTAGAGAGTAATCTATTCTTGAATCATTAACTTGTTTCAACCCCACAGCATGTATCGACCAAATTTCCCTGATAAAACCAACAGGACCTAAATTCCATTTGATACTGACTAATCCACCAAATGTAGAATTGTAAATGTATTCAATAATGTTAGAATCTTTAGCGTTCCATGTGGACATTTTGGTTTTAATTGTTGGAAAGCTTACAATAGTTCCACCTTTGCTCATCTTTGCTAAATTTTGATATTTCCCAATCGAAATTCCTATCAATTCGTCTTCTTTCATATCGGCAGTAGCAGCTTTAGTGACTCTTCCTAGCAATTCTTCTGTAGAAACTTCAACTTCATTGAATATTTTGTCAACTCCATAATTTGTAAAATTCAAAATTGAGTTTTTATTTTCGATAATGAGTACTTGGGGGTAGACTAAACTGTGTGGTGATATTTGTATGTACATACTTCCTATTTTTGCATACAGATTATTTTTGACGTTCGCTAAATATGTTTCAATCGTAGATCTAAGTTTTTTATTTTCATTACTTACAGTATTTGAATCGTGCAAAATGTCGTAATAGGATCTCAAATTTTCAGATTTAATCTTTTCTAATGCACTGTATATGTTTAGCAAATTAGCAGTAACAAGAGCGGTAGCATATAACTCAATTTGTTCAAGCTCAACAACAGTGCTTAAATAAGGCTGACCATCTTCTTTGGCATTGGAAACATTCAAACTCCAATTGGCAAATTCAGTGAGTAAGAAAGCATGATAATCTAGAGATAAAGATGTTTTCAAAGATTGCATCTGGAATGCAAGTTCAATATCAGGCATAGTTTCTAAAAGATTGAAGTTAAACAACTTAAAGTCTTTTAATTTTTGGAACCTCATTGCAGTTTCAATATTAAAGCCGTTAAGTTCAATTAGACCTTGAAGTCGTCCTACAGATGATAGTATAATTTGATTTAAATTCAAAGCTATTTCTCTAGACCAATTTTTATATTGAGTAAATTCAAGCCATAACTTGTTACCTGCTAACGTAACACACCCTAAAGCTGGTCCAAAATCAATATTACATTTAACATCTTTTAAAATAAACATAACATACACTGCAAAAGTTGATTCAGTATAATATTTTTCAAAAAGATTCAACAAAGCTGTATTTTTGTATTCATCGCGGGCAATTTCAACTGCCTTGTTTGTTGAAGACTCTTTGATCGGTTGTTTTCTAAAACCATCAGGCTTAGTTATAGTAGATTCATCGTATGCTGTCAAATTAGATTTTGTGTTCCAAATATCAAAGAATAAGTTTAAATTTTGAATTTGAGTTATATCAACATGAGAATCCAAGGAATTAGCAGTAATTACCATAAAATTTTCTTCTTTAAAGCCATCTTGAGCAGATAGAAACCCATATAAACTGAATTTAGACAGCTGACAGTACGTGCTAACTGATTTGGAGTAAATATGATGGAACTTTGAAGAAAGTTTTTCAGACTCAAAAAATACTGAAATACATTTGGCACCATCTAATTCTGTATTATCAGCAGTAAACAACATTTTTTCAACACTTAAAACAGCTTGAACTTTAGCTTTTGGCTCACACGTCAAAGCAATTTCTTGAGACCCACACTCTATTTTGAAATGTAAATCAAATTTTTCAATAATTTTTTTAATATCAATATTGTTGTTAGCATTATTTGCGTCATCAGCTGTTACACTATTGCCTCTAACTTCTGGTTGGTCCAATGCTTGATGAGCGTTTAAAGATTCATTTAACCTGCTAATATCCTTGACTATTTTATTAAATATAGGCATTGATGTTGGATACAATAGATTTTCAGAATCATGAACTTTTGTTAAAACCGATACATTATGCTTATACTCTTGCCCTACAAGGAACTCATACATGATATCTACCGTCACTTTTGGCGAATGTAAGAATACAGTTGGATCTTTGGAATTTAAAAAATCGTTATGTGATAAAACACTGCAAAACCCTCCACTGAATAAAATTTTACATTTAATTTCATAGAAACCTAAAGATTCAAAAAATTTGATCTTATCCATTACAGGTTTAGCTTCCTCAACAGGCTTGACAACGGGCTTTTTATTGATGTATCTATTTTCCATTTTTTTGAAATCATTCATTGAATCTATCACATTTTTTACAACCGTTATCAGGTTTTCACCTAAAAACATTTGTATTTTGTCCCCATAAACATCAATATTCAAATTTCTAAAGCTGTTCAAGCTTAAATTGCTTGAATTATAATCAAACTGTAATAAAGGTAATTTCAAGAAGTTGATGAAATTCGTTTTTTTAATAACTCTAAAAAAATTATCAGACTTTGAAAAAGGTGTTACACCAAAAAATAGTCCTTGCAGTTTGATCTGTCCATGCTCCAAAGAATGGTTAAGACTTAAACATTCATACCCGTAAACTAAACCATTGTCTGTCCAGCTATTCTCATTTTGCCCTTGGTTAGAGTAGATCCATCCTAAAGCCAAGTTTTTAGAAACACATGTGATTTTATCAAATTGTGAGAAAAGATTAGATATGTTTGTGGGTTCTATTGCGGAATTATTATTCACTTTGTCAACAACAGTAGAGCTGCTAACATTTTTCAAATATAAGTTCTCAAGATTTTCAAACTGGCTAATAAACCAATTTAATCTTATAAAAGCATAAGGAGTGAACATGACATTGAAAAAATTACTTTTTAAGTTTAAATCTAGCTTTTCTGGCATTTTTGATTTTGTAACATCACCTGAGAAAGAAGTGTTAAATATTTTGGCTTGTGATTGATCTAATAATTTATCGTTGATGGATATAGATAAGAAATCAATAGCAAAGTACCATAAATGATTTGACAGCTTTCTTGTCTCATTTGTTTCAGTTTCATAATTTTTAATGCCAAAGATTGCCGTATTCATTTCACCAATTAGTTGTTGAGCAGAAAAATCAAACAATAAACCAAAATATTCTACGGTAAAAGCTGTGTTAAATAACACTGATTTTGTAGTGTCTTTTTTAGGTAGTTGTTTTGTATTAATATCGTAGGACTGGATTTTGCTTTCAACAAAATTTATTGCTTCTTTGACACGGCTAGCATCTTTAACTAACTGTTCACCAATGGTTCTTAAATCGGTAATTAACAATTTTGAACTTTTCATATCAAAATCTAAATCACATATTAATGGGTTTTCAGGATTGATATAATCAACGCAAGATTTGATGTTAATGTTTTTTTGCATTGCTAACAAGTAGTGGTAAAAAGTGTTTATTGATGAAATATCAACAGTGAAAGACTCAACATCAAGAGAAATGTTAATTTTATCGTTAATATTGTTAACATTAATAATCAAATCGGTTGTTTTTGTTTCCAAAATTAAAGGATGCAAAAACTTAGAATTTGTTTTAAAATTTTTTAATAAACCTTTGAAATACATTATTTCATTGTTAGCTTTTATTGGAGCTTCACTATTTTCATATTTTACTAGTGATTCGTTTTGGATAAACAGCTCAGAAACTTTACTGCTATATTTTTTATAAGTTTTCCGCAAATTTTCAAGCATGTAAATTGTTTTCACAGCATCTTCAGTGTTCATGAAATTCAAAGTGTTTATTTCAGCTCCAATATGTGTTTCATTTTTTTGCAATTCATTATTGTTAATTTTTTGAACAATCACTTCTACGTCTGAAACTGAGGATTTGAATAATGACAGTTGTCTTCTTCTAAAAGCCAAATTCGTTAAGCTTGATGAAAAGGTTAAGCCAAAAGACTTAAAACTTTTCAAATCTAAACTTACTTTTGTTCCATGATTAATTATTTCAAAAATTTGATTTTCTAGATCAATATCTATTTTGACTTTGTTAATAGCTGCCATAAATATGCAGTTTATAGCATCAAATATTTCAGATTCAAGGTTTTCTTTATTAATTGTAAGCTCTGTATTTGCTTTGGATATGGTTTCTTCAGAACTGAATTTTTTTTCAAATTCGTATACCAGTTTATTTTTTAAGTGCAAAAGCATCAATGTTGCTAATCCAAGCCTTCCACCTACATAATCAATCTTTGAATCAATTTTCAGTGCAGATTTTTCTTCGTTGTTTTGATTGCTTTTACAGTCTAATTCTAAATCTCTGATAACAATACTATCTGAAACTTCATCTTCTTTAGAAGCTATTTTTAAAATTAATGTTTTAAAAAACACCTTGAAAGATTCTTCATGTTTTGAGTCAACATCATGAACACTGCTTTCTTTTAAAAATAATTTTCGATACAAATATGTATTATCTGTAACTTGTTTTTCAACATTAATCCATTTTTTGAAACAATCTAAAAACTGTTGTCTAGCTATTTTAGCCGGCGTAAAATTGTTGGCAGACACAGTCTCCATAAATTTTATTTTCCAATGGTCAGGCAGATTATTGTAAATGTGTCTTAATCTCGCACATATTCTCCAAGATCTGTTATCTCTCACATGTGTTTTTGAAAGACGAACAATAGGTGACAATTTGCTAACAACGGGAGGATCATAATCTATGTCAAATTGGTTACCAGCAATAAGTAATTGTAAAACCAATTCTTGTTCTCTGTTTTGTAAAATTGACAAAGTTTTTTCCATTTTTTTTATTTGCATTTGCAAAACTTCCAAGTTTGATGTCAACATTTCAAATAACATTTCTATTTCATTCAAATTCAAAGAATTGCTAAATGTACCAAAATCAAAATTTTTAATGTCACTGAATCCGTCATTTTTTAATTCATATTTTAAGGTATCAAGAACAAATCTCATATTTTTTAACTTATCATTATTTTCCGCCGTTTCATCATGTAAACTCAGACTCAACTTCTTTGTAGCAACTTTAAAAAATTTGTTCAGGTTGCTGACAATAGTGTTATTTTTCAACTCAAAGCGCTGTAGTATATTCAAATTGGCATTTATAGGTGAAGTATTGCAAATGATGTACTTTTCTTTAGAGTAAAAACTATTTACAATTCTCAAGTTCGAACTGTTAATTAAGATATTAATGTTGTTATCAAAAGCTTCGGGTTTTTCTTTCAAATACAAGCTTTTTACTATATCAACATAAATGGAATCTAAAATACTTTCACAGTCATCTTTACTCATTTCTTCTAACAAAATATTAATGGCTTCTAAATGAGAAACATCAAAATATAACTCCAGCTTATCAAAAACTAGATTCATTGCAAGCTTATTTTTGCTTGTGTATGAATCTTCATCTTTTGCGCCGGAAGCTTGGATTGGGTTGATATCTATGACTTCTAAAGTAAGCATCTTGTTTCTTATGTATTGCCGCCTTTCTTCAAAAGTAAGAGTTTTATTTGTAACAACATTAAAGTAGTCTTCTGCAATAAAATCTCCTGTCTCACTTGTTAATGGAATCGGCAAACTAGGAATTGATTGACCTGTTTTAACAAAGCCCAAAGAATTTTGGTATATGTAGTAATTTCTAAATTCAATAGGAAGCAAAAACCAAATTCTATGAAATGGGGAATCGTTTTTTATTAGTAGACTTTTTTGTTTCTCTTTTCTCTTTTTATGACTAGAATACTTAAAAGTCTTTTCCATTTTGATTTCTGTTGCCAAATCAAAAACAATTTCTTTTTCGTTGAAGCATTTAATTTTAAAAACATCTACTTTTACATTTCCCAGAGTTGAATTATCAGTTTTTTCAAATTCTTCATAATCAAATGTTATACATTGTAGCAGGATATCAGCATTTACTTTATCAGCATTCAGCTTTATATTTATTTCTTCAATTTCAAATGAATCAAATTCCAATCCATAAGTCTCTAATTTATCAATGGTCAAAGTATTGTCAAAGTCGTCTAAACTAAAATCAAAATTAATTATAGTAGAAAACAATTTTTTTAGTACAAATATTTCAGTGTCAAGGTTTAAAGATCCAATAGAAAAATCCCATTTGGTTAAGTAAGATTCGTTAATGGGAACTGGCCCGCACATTCTGTGATTATGACAATTTAGGTAGGTTAAAATACCTTCTTCTTGGCCAAATTTTGTTGACGTAAAAAAGTTGTTGTTTAAAAATAGTTCAGAGTTTGATGTTTCTGCTGATTTATGCTGACAAATGTAAATCGGCTCAGCATCTATTTGCAAATCAAAATAGTAATCTAAAGATCTGATATCTACTTCAAAGTTTTCTGTATGCAAACCTAAACAATTTCCAAGCGACATAAGTTTTTCTGGAAAGTAAAGATTTGCTGTTTTGATATTAAATTTAACGGAAATATCTAGTTCATTTTCGGTTCTTTTTAAATCTTCTTTATTCAATACTAATTTCTTATTATTCAGTTCTTCATTCTCTGAATTGGTGTCATTTGCTATTTTGTCATCCCCGCTAATATCTATTCCTGAAATTTTGTTTAAAAATTCATCTGAAGCTGTAGTATTTTTTTCAATTTTGGTTGAATATGTAGAAAAGATATCAGAAATATGATCAGAATTTTGAAAAATTTGTTCCTGATATTCATCTGCAGTTTTAAACACAGAAGTATCACCAAACAAATTTTCATAAAAATTGGTAAAGTATTTGATCAAAAACCCAAAAAACAAAACGTTTAGCTCTTCAGAATTAAATGTCATTTCCAAATTATCTATATTTCCAAAATTCAACTCATTGAAAAACTCAAAATGGCCGTTTATTTCTAAATCCCTTCCTCTGGCAATTCTGTTGTTATCTGAAAAGTTTTTTATGGTGCTGTAGATCGGAGTAGTTAAGCATATGTCATAAAACCTGGTTTTAAGATTAAAATCAGCAACATTAGAGTTTTGCTGGATCATTTCAAAAGGAATTTTGCACTCAAAAATACTGGAATCACCTACAAATGATATAACATTGTTTTCGTTGTTGTCTGAAGTTGAATTGATAATGTTTTCATCATTAACAGTTAAAAGTAAATCGTATCCATCTTTGAATTGCCAGGCAAAATTATAGTCTTGAGGAGCAAAGTTCTGATACTGCTCATCCAAGTTTACTTTTTCGTACGGAGTACTAAAATCTTGAATTAAATCTATAAAAAGATTGATGTGTTCTCTAAGTAAATTACACTTAGAGTTATTGGTGGTTTGATTAATATCATTTACAATTGTTTCTTCTCTTTTCAAAGAAGAAAATTGCTCCCAAATAAAACTATGAAAATCCGCTGTATACAATACTTCATGATTTACACTAGTAGTAATTTTAGGTTCTAAAAAATCAAAGCTGTATGATCCTACGTTTTGATCTTTGATAGGATAATAATTGAAATCAAAAAATAGTGTTGATGCCTCAGATATGTCAAGATCTAACCATCCATACGGACGTATTAATTTTGTTGATAAAGGCACATCTAGTGTAGAATCCATTTTTGATTTTTGAAAGAGCTCAGACTCAGACAAAAAGTCTTTATCTTTACTTTTTTCTCTTGTAGGAATTCTAAAATTACAATTATTTTTAATGTCAATAAAAAGTTTAAACCTGGTGTACTTTCTTCTGTCCCCAGATACAAGCATCTCAGGCATGTAGTTATCTCTAGAATGGCCAGGAAACAAAGTGTTGATAATAGGCATAAGATTCCTATAGGCCCATGGCCCTATAAAAATTTGAGAATCGGCCAGTTGTATGTCTAGTCGAAGCTCAGGTGCACTTCCACTGTTGCCAATTTCCGGTCCTTGGTAATCTGTTGAAGTTGGTATGACAGTCTTTGGAACATAACCTGGTATATCAAAATAGTAAACATGAGACAAGTACGAACACTCAAGCAAAGTTGAATACTTTGCATATTCTTCAACAAAAGGAAGAACATTCGTTTCATTGTTCAAGTGTGCTTTATTTAAATCTTCTTCATTTTGAGAATTGATCATATTAACGTACATCGATAGTCCTTTCCATTCAGCACTCTGATTTAACATGTCATTTTTCAGTTGTTTCTTTTTATTCTTTATTTTGTTTAAATTCTGTGATGCTTTATGCTTTATGAAGCTTAAAATATTTTTTCCGTTTCTTACAAAATTATTTGAAAATTGAAAAAGATTTGTGCTTTCAGCAGTTGTAAACAAAGGATTTGGGCTCATGTTGACTGACAAGCTCTCATGAGATGTGTTTAACCTTACTTGGTATAAATCCAAGCTGTTTTCCGATTTTATTCCGTGAAGTAGAGTTTGTGATTGTGCCCAATGTGTAACCAATAGATACTTTGTTGCTGGAGTTCCTATAACAAGTGAGCCTTTCTTGATATTTATCACAAAAGGCAAAAAAGAATCCAAAAACTGGTCAATTAATGACACATTGTAAACAGAGTCATCGTTTTCTTTGATGTTATCCGGGTTTTTATTGTTTGTTTTATCGTTTGCATCTACTGTTTTTGAAAATATTTCCGAAATTATAGGGTATTCATTTTTCAAGATCTCTCTGTCTCTGTCTGTGAGCACTTCATCAAAAATTCTCTGATAAGCAGCTGTGTTGTTATAAATAAATATTTCTAAACCATCTATATTAACGAAATTTCGAGAGTCTTTGACAAGTTTGTAAATGTCTTTTGAAAAAAAAGTTTTGTTGTTTTGTTGTCTTTCCTGATCTAAATGCTGGTTGTAATAGTAATTTGATGAAAGCCATGCTCTTAACATCCAAAATTTCCACTGAAACGTCCCATGCACTATAGAAACGGTGGAGTCCTTTGTAACTATCACTAAATTTTTAAAGCTAATAGTTCCAAAAAGAAGCGAAATATCTAAAGCTTCAATATCAATCACAATGTGAAAATGTTTGTAAAGGTACAGATTGAGTATTTTTGTAAGCACAAAAGCAAATAACCTATTCATGTAGTATACATAGAATATTATAGCTATGATAATGTCCACAAAGCAAACAAGAAAAATCCAGTTGTATGAAAATAGCTTTTTTCCTTTGTAAAGGTGAAAAACCACGCTTTCAAAGCCACTCATGTTGATGTTGTGTTTATTTCAATAGATCTGATAGCGCTATGGTTGAGCAAACAAGGATTCAGGCAATTAATGTGCTTTCCTTGTTGGTAGCAAATGATATGAAACAATGCGCAAGAAAAGCAGGAACTAGAAAGTAAGCTATAAATTTGCCGTGTTTTTGTATCTAGGTCAATTCCAGCTCAGTTTGCTTTGCTAAAGAGTGTTTTTGGTTGATTCTTTGACTCTGTACTTCTAATGGATCATCCATGATCATACGATGTCTCTTATATTTATGGTTTCCTTGCCTGCTAATGTGCGCGTCTCACACGCTTATTCAAGCAGAATGCTCTAAAAAAAAATTTCCCCTGCTGCTTGCTGTGAAAGCCTGTTTGGGTACAATAGTCACGTGAGCTACAATGGCACATGACCCAATGAGTGTTCACGTGCCAATAAGTTTTTTGTTTCGCTACCAGACTCACAACGTGTGCTTTAGCAGGCCAAAAAAAAACAAAACAAAAAAGATTTGTTCAAAAGTTAACACGCTTTCGTTAGGAACGCCAATGTGTTTTTAAGAGCTGCACGAAACACCTTGTTAAGAGGCATCTAACAAGTTCTTGAGTTCAGTTTTCTGTGACAGAGAAGTACTGACCAAACCAAGAAAACCACCTTTTTTTTTAGAGGCAGTTGCGCGTATCAGATTAAACGCTAACTTTTTCACATAGGGCGCAACCACCGCAGGTGTATAAACACTAAACAGGATGTCTTTGCTACTGAAGCTTATAAACAAAGCAATCGAGTCCGGGATTATATGGAAACTGCTGAAGATTCTTCCGGTTATCTCCAAATTACTGTTGGTTGTAAGCATAGCGCTGATTTTTGGCTTTGTTCCCATGGATGGAAGCTACAGAAGAACATATATCAGTGAAAATGCTTTAATGCCGAACCAAGCTTACTCTCAGTTCAGAGAAACTGAATGGAATATAGTCAGGGGCTTCAGAAACGAAATTGCGGACCTAAAAATATGGAATCATGATATAAGAAACAGAATTGTAAAAAACTGGTTAGACGATTTTGGCTTAGAAACAGATGTTTACAAAACAGACTTCAAGGCATTAAAAGGCGGCAGCTTGAACAGCGAAGTTTTGTACGGTGTGCTAAACGGGCAAAGATCAGATGGAACAGAAGCCATGGTCATTTGTGCTCCTTGGTACAACTCAGAGCTGAATTACAACGTAGGTGGTGTATCTGTTGCTGTAGCTTTAACAAAGTTTTTTTCTAATTGGCCTGTGTGGTCCAAAAACATCATTCTCGTTATTCCTGAAACACCAGGTTATGATTTGAAAGCATGGGTAGAAAGTTATCACAAAGATTTGAAGGTAACAGGGGGGAGCATTGAAACAGCAATGATTTTGGATTACGCCATGGATTCTGATTCTTTTGACCATCTAGACGTTGAATATATTGGTTTAAATGGCGCGTTGCCTAATTTGGATATGGTCAACACAGCTATACACGTTGCTGAAAATGAAGGAGTTAAAGTGTCTATCAACGGAATGCAAAGTTTCAACAAACCATCAGAGGAATTTTCCAACAGGCTTAAGCACATCGCCGTTGGTATACAAAAAATGGCATTGGCTGGATTAGAGCCATTGAAAGGGCACGAAGCCTTCAGTGGCTGGAGAATTCAAGCAATTACGTTAAAAGCCATAGGCCATGGTGGAGGCAGTGATATTACAACTTTTGGAAGAATACCTGAAGCTGTTACAAGGTCAGTCAACAATTTGTTAGAAAAGTTCCACCAGTCTTTTTTCTTTTACTTGCTTTTGTCTCCAAAGTTGTTTGTTTCTATTGCAAATTACATTCCAGCTGCGGTGATTTTATCTGTGTCATATGCAGCTATGTCAATAGAATCATTGGTTCAAACAGGTGTTTTAACCAACGCAAGCAACAGCTCATTAGCTGACATTCAAACCATAGAAGCCGTGGCCTTATATTTGATATGTCTCGTTGTTTCTTTGATTTACAGGCAATTTATAGCTTTGATACAAAACAAAAACTTAAACGTGGAGCAACAAGGAAAGTTTGTTTTGATTTTACAAGTGTTTTTTCTTTTCTCTTGTAGCAAGTTCTATAAGCCAAAAACGAAAACCAAGCATTTGCTCAGAAGCATTGCTTTCATGCATTTCAGTTTATCGCTGACTCTTCTTTTGGCGTTGAATTTTGGTTTATGCTTTGCTATCGGTGTTTTGGCTTACCCAATGACCTTGATAGCTTCTGGAAAAACGTCTGCCTTCAAGCAAAAATTTGTGTTATTAATTTCAAATCCTTTCATTGCAATTTTCTTTATGTTCAGTTTTTGCCAAGATAGATGGTCCTGGAACATATTTAATGTGATGGTTTCCTCTTGGGATTTCATGGGTTGCTGGTCATGGCCAGTGGTTTCCTGCTCTTGGTTGACTTCATGGTTGTTGCTGACCTTGTCCTGCGGTGAAGATAAACAAAGCAAAAAGGTAAAACAAGAGTGATGAGTCTGGTTAGACTTTGCAAGCTCATTACTTTATATAGACAACATAAAAAAAAATTTAAAAAAAAAAAAAACAAAGTAAAAAAACGCTGAACAGTTTCAATGTTTACCGATTCTAATAAAGTTTAAGGTTGTTTAGAATTATTTAAGAAAAAAACAAAAAGACATATGCACAGTGTGCATTGATTATAAACATAAGACTGCGATGCCCTAAAACTTTTGCTTTAAAGGCTATTCATACGTGCATCCAGGCAATGTTCTTTGGCACGCCTTTTACGCTCGTAGTCATCGGCACTGTCCACCGCAGTCGGCGCTTGCTGAAATGATTCATAGTTGAGCATATCCACAACAATTGCGACGGAATTTTAGGTATTTATAACAAATAAAATTTTTTTTTTTTTTTTTAAAATTTAAATATGAACTTTTTTTTTAATTCAGAGTCATGCTGTAGTATATATTGCACTTGGCTGAGAAGCAAGGAATACAGTTGTGAGATGTGAGCAATGGCCTGGGATGAGATTCGGAAAGTCATACTAAATAATGCAGGGTGTGTTGATTGTTAACTTATATCAGCTTTTCCTCATGACACAACGACAAAAGATACCCCCAACCCAGCCCCAAAAAAAAGTTCAAACTTGTACTGATATTCAATGCTTAGAACTTTAAACAAGAACCAAACTTTTCAGTTTGCTCAGAGAACTTTTTCTTTAAACAGCTACTTGTTAGCTCAAAATCTTACAGAAAAGATAGTCCAAAAATACTCTGTTGAGCTACCACCAAACTCAGAGCTTCATTCAGGGGACTATGTAAGTGTATCTCCCTACCATGTAATGACCCATGACAACTCTTGGCCTGTTGCTTTGAAATTCAAAGGACTAGGAGCCACTAAAATCAAGAACAAAGACCAAGTTGTTTTAACTATTGATCATGATGTCCAAAACAAGTCTGAGTCCAACTTGAAGAAATACTCCAACATTGCCAAATTTTCTGTGGAACACGGTCTACAAAACAAAACATACAAAGCCGGTGATGGTATTGGGCATCAAATCATGATTGAAAACGGATACGCCTTTCCAAATACCTTAGCTGTTGCTTCTGACTCGCATTCCAATACCTACGGTGGTATTGGTTGTTTAGGTACACCTGTGGTCAGAACCGACGCTGCGTGTATTTGGTCCACCGGCCAGTTTTGGTGGCAGATTCCTCCTGTTGCCAAGGTAGAGTTAATTGGAAAGCTTCCTCACGGTTTGTCTGGTAAAGACATCATTGTTTCTTTGTGTGGTATATTTAATAACGACGAAGTTTTAAATCACTGCATAGAATTTACCGGTACTGAAGAAACATTGTCATCTATTCCGGTTGACTCAAGATTAACAATTGCTAACATGACTACCGAGTGGGGTGCTCTTTCAGGTGTTTTCGCTGTTGATCAAACATTGAAAAATTGGTACCAAGAAAAATACGAAGACAAAGCTCATCCATTTTCTAAAAGAGCTGATTTATACACAGAACTTGTAGAACAAGATTCTTTGAAAGCCGATGCAGGCGCCAAGTACGCTAAAGTATTGAAGCTAGATTTGTCCAAGCTGACTCATTATATTGCAGGACCTAACTCTGTTAAAATATCTCAGCCAGTCACGAATCTTTCTGACATGAAGGTTGACAAAGCTTATTTAGTTTCCTGTACCAATTCTAGATTATCTGATCTAGAGGCAGCAGCTGAAGTTTTTAGAAGCCATGGTCCAAACACCAAGATTGCTGATGGTGTCCAAATGTACATTGCTGCCGCTTCTAAAACCATTCAAAAGCAAGCTGAACAAAACGGAACCTGGAAAATTTTGATAGATGCTGGATGCACTCCTCTACCAAGTGGATGTGGTCCTTGTATTGGATTGGGTGCTGGTTTGCTTGAACCAGGTGAAGTTGGAGTTTCTGCAACAAATAGAAACTTTAAAGGTAGAATGGGTTCTAAAGACGCCAAAGCTTACTTAGCTTCTCCAGCTGTTGTTGCAGCATCTGCTATTAAAGGTAAAATGGCAGTTCCAAATGATGTAGTTATTGATAGTGATCCAGAAGGAATTATTGAAATTGTTGAACAAAAAGAATCTGCATCTGCCGATAGCTCATCTTCTGCTGCTGTTGTTGAAATGCTACCTGAATTCCCTAAAGAAATTAAAGGTGAGCTAATATTCTGTGACCAAGACAATATAAACACTGATGGTATTTACCCAGGTAAGTATACATACGAAGATTACGTCTCCAAGGAAAAAATGGCCGAAGTTTGCATGGAAAACTACGATTCTCATTTTAAAAATTTGGTTAAACCAGGCGATGTTGTTGTATCAGGATTCAACTTTGGTACTGGTTCATCAAGAGAACAGGCAGCTACCGCTATTTTGGCAAAAGGAGTTTCTCTGGTTGTAGCTGGTTCTTTCTCTAACATTTTCTTTAGAAACTCCATTAATAACGCTTTGCTAACTTTAGAGCTTCCATCCTTGATTGAACTTTTGAGAGAGAAGTTCTCCAAAGACTCAGACAAACCTTTGACCAGAAGAACTGGTTACCACATCAACTGGAATATTGAAAAATCAAAGGTTTCTATTACCAATGAAAAAGGCGAAGTTGTATTGACCAGCAAAGTTGGCTCGTTGAGTAAAAACCTACAAGAAATCATTGTTAAAGGTGGTTTAGAAGGATGGGTTAAGTCCAAGTTGTAAGCTGCTTTTATATAACACTATAGAAGACCGAATATACTTCACTTTATCCACTTGATATTTAGCTGACTGTCAGTGTTTACTTATTTATTTATTTGAATCAATTGTTTGGTTGGTTATAAGTTTTTTTTTTTTGTTTAATATATAAGCTGTACAATATCATTTTAATCAGTAGCACATACTAAGTTCATCAAGTTTCGATTAAATGGTTTTGACGGATTTAACGTAACGTGCTTTTTATTATTGATTCAACTTTTTTTCTTTTCTTTTCTATTTTTTTTTTTGCTTTTTTTTTATATTTTTTAATTTAATATCGATTTTTCAATCATAAACAATCATGATTTGTACTTGTCAAATAATTTAAAAGAAAAAGATATTTAAATTTTACCAACCAAAAAAAGACGCTGTATAAGTTTTTGAGAATTAACATGAGTGTTTTGGAAAATGATTATTTGCTGAAACAGCATACACTTCGACTTGAGCAAGACCTTACAAGCTTAAATAAGTGGGAAACTGTTCTCAACCATTTGTTGAAAAATTATTACCACAACAAAAAATTTAATTCTTTAAGCACAGAACAGTACACTCCTGATGTTAAGCAAACAGTCTTGGAATTGCTGGACACTACATATGAATCCATGCTTCAGGTTTTCCCATTTTTAGAAAACTACATTATCGAATATGCAAACTTCAAACTAGAGCAAAAGCAATACAAACAGTTTCATATTGTATACCAACATCAAATGAAGATGATTAATAACAGATCTTTGCTTTTGTGGGTAGCATATTTAAAAACGATTGTTAAGAGAAAAGATGATTTACATATGAGCAACAAGCAGATTTTGCATATTTTTCAACGAGCCGAAGCATACATAGGAAAACACTTCTACGCTCAACCTTTTTGGAATCTATATCTTTTGTTTCTAAAGAAAAATTACTTCAGCAATCCCAAAATCTACTTAGACAAGCTTCGTGAGCTTATAAGATATCCAATATATGATTTCGCATATAATTTTAGATTATGGTTTAAAGAGCTACAATCAGTATCTGATATGAAACAACTTAAGTTCTTTTATGACATGGATAAATTTAAAGGAAAGATACCCAAGCTTTTGAAACCCAGAGAAAAATTACAGTTTTTGAAGTTCAAAATTGATAAATTTTACAAAACAATGTATAAAAAAATAGAGGCAAAAGTAATGCAGCTGTACAATAGTTTTGAGCTACCACTAACTGTTTTCAAACAAAGTAACCAATATTATACATCTTCCAGCATCCCTTTAACGCCTTCTTTTGTTGAAACATGGATTAGCTACATAAACTTTTCCATGAGTATGAGGAAAAACGCCAAAAGACATAAAAATAACAGATACATGGATAAACATTACATTATGCTAATATTTCAAAGAGCACTATTATCTTCTAGCTTAGCTCACAATAAAATCATATGGGCTCATTATATAAAATGGCTATTGGCAATAGGCGACAAAGAATCAGCACGCTATGTATTTGAACAGTCTAAAAAATTTGTTATAAAGGCCAGATAGTGCATGACTTCAAATCATATATAGAATTTTAATAAAAATGGCTTTCAATTTTTATTCGTAATTTGCGTAGGAGTCCCAAGTTAGAACCTCATTTGCAACGACTTTATCTGTCTCAATCCCTTCTATAAGTTCGTCTAGAGAATTAAACTTGATTTCTGGTCTAATATATCCCAAAATTGTCAATTGCATCTCAGCCCCATAAAATTTATCTTCAAATTTTTTTAAGATGTGGACCTCTAAAGATCTGGACTTGATGTTTCCATCATCGTAAGTGATGTTGTATCCAATGCTTAATACACATGGAAGCCTGGTGTTTATTTCACATTCTTTTTTCAAGTGGATACCTTTGTTTATAAAAACTTCGCTGTTATCTTTGTGAAGTCTTTTTTGTTTACAGCTAGTAAGATCATGACTGTTTGGTCTTAGTTTGCAAAATCCAAAGTACACACCGGTAGGAAGCTTTTCGTTTAAATATTCGTTGTTTTCTGGAATGTCAATGTTTGCTGTAGGGCAGTTCAAATCTGAAGAGCCTCTGCCAAATCCTACTTTAATTTCTTGATATGGTAAAACGATAGGATACGGCTTTTGAATGGGCTTGTCTTCGATTAGCAAATCACAATCTCTTTTTTGAATGCTTTTCATGTTTTTTTTTTATTATTAGTTCTTTGTATTTTGGTTAACGAGAATGTCGATCCTTTGTTCTTGGAGTGTTGCTGGATTTTTACTACGCTGTATCATATTTATCAGCTATCATTTGACAATGATTGATCATTTTATAATATATATGCCTAAAAAAGCTTTAAACAGATTTTTAATGTTTTAAAAAATAACCATAAATATGCACAGCTATCGGAAAAAAAGAAGTCCTATTATTAATTATGTATATAATGATGATAAAGCTTGGTGAAAAAAAAAATTTTCTCTATTCATATGTCAATTTAAATGTCTTAAAAAAAAAAAAAGTAAATAAGATATATATGAGGGCGATTGCAAAGCTATTGGTTACACATTAATCATTAGTCAAATTAGGATACGATTTGAACTGCCCAGAAGAAACTTTGTCTTCAACTATAATACTCAGTCTTTTCCAGTTCACCAAAGACGAAAACTCGTTTTTGAAATCGCCTGTTAAGAAAACATTGATTAGTTTTTCCGCTTGTTTGCCAAATCTTTTGTAAAACTCATTCCCACAGCATTCAAGAACCGTTACTATAGATCCAAATATCAGTTCTGGATCCATTGATTTGATGTTTCTGTTGGCCCATCTTGACAACATTTTCCATATCAGATTAATATACACCTGGTTTTTATTTGGAAGCTTGCACAGCATGCTGTAAAAAGCCAAAAGACCATCCATTCTTTCTAAATAAACCGATTTCATTTCTTGGTTTTGCGGGTCTTTGACCCTGAACCCCATTTCTTTTTTGTCATTTGACATATATCCCAGTATTATTGGGCATTTCTTTTTCAGTCTCGGCAGTAAGTA